>BPLQ01011837.1:0-47133 GCA_021605075.1 Caerostris darwini
CCGTAAATCATTTGATAGTCAATGGCTCTGCATGATATGAATGCTCGCAGAAGAAATAATTATTGCTAAGAATTTGTTTCTATTCTATTTTATCCACATATAGGTGTAAGCACAATTTTAGACCTATTCATAATATAAGTTTTCCAATAGATGATTTTTATATATTACAATGCTTAAAAATCTTGAATTCAGAGAAATGAGTCACCCGGAAACAGAGCACAAAATCAAATCTATAAACATCCCTGGCCATTTAAGGGGCAAACAATCGAAAATTATTATTTATGAACGGATGTCCTCCCTTGAAAGAAATAACTATTTGAGTACCCTCATTTGAAAATGTTGGGGCAGTGGAATAAGTTACAATCTGTTATATATTTTACAAACGTTAATAATACTTTATAAATCAAATACAAAATCTATGTTTCCAACAAATAATCCATAAGAAACAATACAGATATTTTTAATTTAATATTTTCAGTTAAAATATTTTAATTTTAATTTTTAAAATATTTTATTGATTTTTTGAAACGGTATTTTGAGATCATTGCCAAGTGTTTTTAACTTTGATGTGAGAATTGAATTTTCATACCTATGTATAAAAATGTCAGCTTTTAATTCTAAAACCACCTGCTTTATGCAACGTTTGATATTCATGTGTGGGGCCTGATGACCGAGTGACTAGCGCCTCTTTCGCACGGTGCCCAGGTTTCGGGTTCAGCCCCGGCAGTGCCATGGATGTTTGTAGGGTTCGGAATCCAATTTTAAACGAGGTGGCCTTGATCTAACATGACTGGGAGAGCGGTGGGCAGAAACTCCGCCCCCGTAAAGCAAAACATCTCCTGTCTCGAAATCTGCCAGAAACCAGACGGCCTTGGCCCACTATGGATTGTTGGTGCCACTAATGGTGATGATTTTATACTTCCTGGGTTAATGAAACATTTCAGTAAAAGGAATCATTTAAAAACCCATTCCTAATGCTGACTTTGCAGGAATTCTACGCTGCTAGAACGGTTAGATGGAACAGATTCAGCGTTATCCAGAGAACAAACGGAAAAGGAAGGCTGTTACATTGCATCCATATGTACCAACGTAAATTAGAACGATCATCAAGAAGACTCGTCATTTTGAGTCACCCCTCCCCCTCCTCGACCCCAACGAAAAGATATATTCAAATAGGCCACCCAGCATCGTACCCATCCCCGGGAGCTTCCTGTTCTGCATTGCTTTGTCAAGTTTCGAACAGGCTACAATGTTTAGGAAATCCACCTAGTTATCTACCAGATCGTTCACTGTATAAACTAACAGGCATGATTTTTATTTACTAGCTTAATAAATACATTACAAAATTCTAATCGACTTTGGCAACGATATTGAAAGAAAATAATGGATAGAAATCTTTCTGAAGGATAAAAAATATTTCACCTCAAGAAATATTCCTCTGTTCAGTTTTTAATATTATTTTAAAACAATGTTAACCTAAAGCTGTTCCACTATCAAAAACACTTGCGCACACTTACCAACATATGAATCATCATTATCTTATCAGTCTTCTTAATGCTATTGACATGAGTTTGCTTTTATTCAGAATCAAAAAGGAAGAAATTCAAATATTTGCTTTGTGTAATCGACTAAAATTATAATAACCCCCATCAGGGACACTTGATACGAGAAAACTTCTTTATTTTTAAAATTAAAATTATATTACAGAAATGTTTTGTCAAATTATAAATAACATTATAAATACTATGAATGTTTTTGTCATTTTGAATTTTGTACATTTGACTTAATTTTTAAAAAAGACTAAAAATGATCCTCAGCATGAATAAAGAAAAATCTTCGAAAAATGAAGATAACGATTTTTCTTAAGCCATACAAAACATTTAATTGGACACTTTTAATTTGGAATATTTAATTATTAGTGTTTTTTTTACACGAATATTTTATTATAAATCTTTATCAAGGAAAATTCGAGTTTGTGAATTAACTTATTTATGGGCATGTAAATATTGAATTAAGGGAAAAAAAAAAATCAAATCAGTTTGATAATGAACAAGTACAGTGTTGAATAATATTTGCTCTTTTGAAGTATCTATTAAAATTTATTCTATAAGAAAAGTATAAAATTTACAAATATATGTCTGAATATCATTAATAATAATAAAAAAAATACGACATTAAAAAATTACATCAAAACAAAAAAAAAGATTAAGAATTTTTACATACTTGATGGCCACCAACTTTCCAGGGGAAGCCTTCACATCATCCTCTTCCGCAATTGCCCGGATCATCCAACACTTCTGGCACATCCCACAACCACCATGCCATGTTTCACCAGCGCGCCCTGCACAACCCCGCGCCGATCCCCACAGACGCCCCAGTCACGAGAGCCACCCTTCCGTTCCAACGTTCCATTTTCTCTGACAATCGTTTGCAAAAGATAATTCTGAAATAAGAGAGAAAAGTTACTACAATCACTTCCTACCAGCAAACGATAAGCAACTATCTTTCTAAGATAACTTTCGTGTACTTGAACCCAAACAAAAGCGCGAAGTTTTTCCTGTAACCTGCAGTCCTGTCCGAGTGTTAGAATTGGCGACTTATCGCTCAGAACATAGACCCATTTTTTTTTTTACGTCAAACATTGGTTTCTCAGTGAACCCAGCTTGATAAAACAAATATTAGCTGTTTGAATTTTCCCACTTTCTATTTGCTCATATGCAAGCATGTATCTTAGGTTTTCTGCAAGTTGTTTTAAAAAAAAATAAATCTTCAGAATAAGTGCTGAATGTAAAAAATAATTCTTGTTATGATAACAAAATTTATTCATTCCAACATGTATCTTAATTTCAAACACAAAATCTGTTTTAAGGACATATATTTTTTAAATACTTAAACTTTCTCTGGCACCTTTAAAATTATTAAAGAAATTATTATTACTTCTATATAAAATAGCCGTTGTTCTTAATATTCGGGGTTTTATATAAAATATTTTTTTTTGTTTTTTATAGATAATTTATATTAGGATTAATTATTAACATTTCAGAAACTGAATTTTTTTTTCAAATCATGACTCTTAAGAAAAAAAGATTTTCGTCCTCATTCCCTTCATCAAAAAAAAAAAGCACCCAAATGAAGTTAATTGTTATGATGCTAAATTGCCACAAGTTAAACTTTTAAATTTACTTTTTAGTTGTAATAAAAAATTAAATTTTATTGCAATTTTAAATTAAGTAATTTATAAGTAATAATTAAGAATGAAAAGATTTATAGCATACATATGAATTTGGTAGAAATTTTTCATACCATATTTTCTATATGAAATTTTTATTTTTATTTTAACATGAAATTTTTATTTTGCAAACTTAACTAACAATTTATATTATTAAGTAACAATTTATTTTATTAAACCATTATATTATTTAAATTAACAATTTATATTTCTTTGTAAATGAAAGGCTTCAAAATCTTTCTGATACTAATTGAACCTATTGTTTCTTTTAGATGGATGACATTACGTTTAAAGTAGAGATTGGCGATTTTGGAAACATGGATTTATTTACTTGGGACGGAACGGTGTAGTCGATACGGCGTTGAATTCAGAAATTTTCTTTCAATTCGGGAGACAGATTCGAGGCCCGACAATCAAAACCAGAAGCTCCCATGTTTATTTCAGGAGAGGGCATGTAGGCTGGTAAATCTTTCTATTCACGGGTTTGATTGTGTTATCTTTAGAGATATTCGTACGCACACTTAGTTGGATTAATTTTATTCTTCCAATTTTCGCGCCAATTTTCAAGTTTGCACCACTGCTTCTGAAGTGCACGAATGTTTTGTGTTTGTGTGTGAGTGGTAGCAATCACGGTGTCGTCAGTGCAAATAGATAAATGACCATCTGTATCCTTAGAGATGCCATCGAAATGATGAAGAAAGAGAATGTAATCGAGTAGTGAATCTTGCTGAACATCACTGTCAATAGGTCTGGGGGACGAATTAGAATTTTCAACTCGAAAATTACAGTTACGCGAAGTGAGATATGAGTTGATGAGCTTAACTGTCATAGCATACTTACCTTTCTGTAGAAACTCGATCACAACAGAATCGATAGTGTCAGAGAGTGCTTTATTTTCTATATCGTGATTTGGTGCAAACTATTTCCTAAGGCTACTGGCAATAACTTTGGATTTGTCCTGGGAAGTTAAAGTTAAGACACCGCTGAAGCTTATTAAGGGCGGAATGAATCGGTAGGATTTTCTAAGAGTGGATGTTTTCCTCCTAATAGTGCTGGTTTCCGACGAAAGAGTCTCAATGTTGGAATATCGTTTCCCTTGCTTTATTATGCTGTTTAATTTTTTCTTTGATGTTGCAGGTTCAAGTGGGAGTGCCTTAGATTGAAGGAGGGAACGAAAGTCTTCCCAACTGGTTAAAAGTTACTGAGGGAATTTCAAGTGAGAAATGTTGGTATCTTCTGGCGCTCGGTACGACAGGTTTCGGGTTCGAGTCCCGGCGGTGCCATGGATGTTTGTAGGGGTTCGGAATCCACTTTAAACTGTAGGTCCCGGTCTCATATGATCGTAGAGCGTTGCGGGGGCATTGTTACTCCGCGTCCATGGCTTATCTTCAAGTTACACGCGCCCCCTGGGTAATGCAAAGTGAGTAACGTCTGTGCAGCGCTTGCTTTAAGGCATCCAAGACCAAGCTGTCTGTGTTTGCCAGCTGCATTAGAAAGGAAAAAAAATGTTGGTATCTTTTCGATAGTGACTGGAAGGTGATTGGAATTTAAATCAGCAATTGCAATGATAGAATAATTAAAAGAGATATTTTTGAAAGATCTAAGACACAACCAATATTTCGCTGCACGTCATACCTAGTAGACTGATTTGGAAATATTAGTTTAATACCACGATGGTTTCTAACAAATTTGAAGAGATCTATACCAGGTTTATTAGAAGCTCTTGTGATCCACTGTGGGTGCTTGGCATAGAAATCCTCAGAAAAATGGCATTCGTTCTCATTGAGAGAATTTGGTTGGGGTTTCTATGGTTGCTGATTTGAAAAACTAATTTAAAAAACTAACTATTTTAATAGAGCAGTCAATTAACTTGATTTCAATAACCGTACCATCAATTCCATCAAAGTGGGAGAGTGAAAATTAATGATGATCATTTGTTCTTTTAACATGAATGCATTGCCTACATGTGGCTGGGATTACAGTTGAGCCTATTGGTACAACAGACACTGTAATTAACTGTCAGTGGTGTAGGTCCAACTATATGGGACGACCCAATAAAGGACGGACAGAGTTTTGCACCCAAACTACATCAAAATTTTGTTCTGAAACAAATTCACGGAGTTCGCTGATTTTAGAATGCATCCCATCAGCTTTCCATGCACCAATTTTGAGCGCTTGCATGTTTGTATCTATTAAAGGCATATTTAACACATCCCAGGCCATTTTACGGACTTCCAAGCTGTGAAAAACCCTGGCAAAGGTAAGGTTGACTGGGTTTTGGGAGGTCCCTATATTTTCTATTGAAACTCTCTAAGTGCTAGTAGGTTGGTTAGACAGAAGATTTTAGATGCTTTTAAAGATTGTGCTATCTGTACATAGAAAAGAGGAATGTGCTTTTTTATTCTAAATCTGTTTAATTGACTAATTTTATGAATGAGGACGCCTACACTTTCGAGTTCTTGCGCAATATTCAGTTATGGGGTAAATCTAAATCTCGGTAGACTGTTGGTAGCGATTTTTACCGACTTTTCATTTCTAAACATAATAATTTTATACTCTAATGCGGTAACATCCGAGAATTTAATAACATGTCTAAATTGATATTTGTGTACATCTAAGTTTAATAACTTAAGTCGTCTCGTCTAATTTACATTAAGTCCCTTGTTAGCTGAACCCTGAGAGAACTTATTTTGGCTTTTAAATATTAACGCGAGCCAATCGTTACGGGTTTTGAAAAAGATTTGCGCCATTTTTGATTTTTGGGGTTGATTGATAGTCCCGTCAGATGCTGCCATCTCTCGGTCAGAATCCTTACTATTTGAATTATTGATACTTTATTAAATCTATTATTTAAGTTATCATTAGTATTATCCTTAATATTTAAATTTACATTATAAGATTATTTCTAATAGAACCGCTCGGAAGTCCGTATGGCGTTTTTGAGTTAAGATGGATATCTTGGTCTTCTTTCCATTTTTGTTTTTTTCTATTAGCAGAAGATTGACTTTGCTTTTGAGAAGAAACTTATGCTTTAGCTGCTTCTAGCATGTCCATAGTAGAAGCACTGAAATTTTTATTTTCCCTTTTTACAGTGCTGAGTATTTTTCCTATGTTTTTCCTATGTTTCCTATGTTGTCCTATGTAGTATGATGAGGATATTGCAATTTGTGTTTTTTAAACTATCTTGGAAGAACAATTTTTGTTTACGTATTAAAATACTTTCACGCTTGTTTGTTTGATATGTGAAATTTGTGTAGAAGTGCCAAAAAAAATTAACCTGGACCGACATTTCAAACAACTACATAGTTATTTCAACAGCAAATATCCTGTCGAATCACACTTGCGAACGGAATTTATTCATTAAAAAAAAAAAAAAAAAAAAAAATCTTTAACCATCCAACAATACTTGTTCCAGAAGAGAAAAGATGAAATGGTAACTAAGGTGAAAACTTCTTATCAATTTTCTCTGTTGTTAACCGTCAAGAAAAAAATCCTATCTGATGGAGAGGACATAAAAAACAAAAATTGTTTTTTAATATTTGCTCAAATTATCGATGATATAAACGTCAAAAATATGGTTGATAAAATAGCCTTGTCTAGAAATACCGCCATGTTTAATATAGATAGCATGGGCCAGGATGTTGACGTGCAAAGTTTCTCTGGACTACAGTAATACAAATAATTTTTAATGACTTTGGATGAAAACTGCGACATTACAGACAATGCGCGATTAAGTATATTTATGTGTTACACAAACGATAATTTTGATATAGTGGAAGAACTTCTTGATTCCAACTAGTTTTAACTACAGGTGAGAACATTTTTAAAGAACTTAAAAATTTAACTGAAATTAATAAAATACAGTGGACAAAATTAGATAGCATTTTGGACATGGTTGGCAGGATAAAAGATTTTTTCACATTGCTTGAAAATTATTTAGGAAGAAAAGTTTATAAGTATCATTCATTATCCATCAAGAAGCTTTTCGTGCTAAGGACTTAAACCTGTCTTCTGTTGTTGACACTGCTGTCCCCGTTGTAGCAACAAAATACGAGCTTGAGGTCTGTATCGACTAAGATTTCGTAAGCGTTTCCCGAAAGAAACGGAAGAGAACTTATATTGTAATGTGAGCTGGCTTTCCGAAGGAAGTGCAATCGTGACATTTTAGAATTTTGGGAGTGTGTTTTGAAATATTTGGATGAAAGCAATGAACTGCCCAATAAGTATTTGCAACTCAAGAATGAAGATTGGCTACGGGATTTAGGATTAAATCCCATAGCTAATTAATTAAAATTTTAGATTACAGGGAAAATAATGTACACTCATGTCCATAAATTAAGGATAATTCAGTAGAGGACGATAAAAAGTATTTGAAATTTTTGTGGTATCCCGATGATGATAACGACGACTTTAAAGTTATGCAAATGAACCGAGTAATGTTTGGGTGTAACTGTTCTCCATTCTTGCTGAGTGCCACCATTAAATATCATATAGGGAAGTATTCGGAAACGAATAAAAATTGTTTTGAGATGCTTAATGGTTCCTTGTACGCGGACGACTTGTGTCATGGTGTAGATGACGTCGAGTCAGCATTTAATCTATCTTCAGACGCGGTATCTATTTTAAGTGATGCGTTTTAATTTAAGGAAGTTACACACCAATTCGAAACAGTTGCATGATTTGTGGATTCAGAATGACTTGTGTGAAGAAAATACACTCATATCCATAAATTAAGGATAATTCAGAATCACACAGAAATTGAACTCTAAAATAAAAATTTCACCTGTAGAATTATCACACACATCTTGAAGAAGAATATGCAAATTACAGGAAACCACCAGATGGCGCGGATAGTACGTCACAACGACGAGAATGTAAGAGAGGGGTATATAAGGAATGGTGGCAAAGAAGTAAAATTGTTCACAAGCGCTTTAAAAGCCTTTCAGTGCAAAAACCGCATAGTTATGGCACAAAGGAAGCATTTGGATGATTTTTTACGTGGTAGAATTATCGGACGACTGGAATGTGGACGTACCCAGCTGGAAGTATCCGAGGAACTTGGAATCGCCCAGTGTCATCTCCAGGCTTTGGCAACGATTCCAAGATGATGGTAATGTGAGTAGATGTTACAGCACAGGTCGTCCCCGAGTTACAACGCCGAATGAGGATCGGCATTTAGCAGTTACTGCCAAAAGAAACAGACGGAGCACAGCATCAGACCTGTCTCGTCAGCTCTCTTCAGCTACCGGTACGACAGTTTCAAGGCAGACCGAGTACAGACGCTTAGGGCACATTGGTCTATATGCTCGTAGGCCTGTCAGATGTGTTCCACTTATCGCAACTCACTGTCGCCTGCGATTAACCAGGAGTAGAGAGCATGTATTGCGGACACCGCAATAGTGGTCTGGTGTGATGTTTTCCGACGAGTCCAGGTTTAGTTTGCAGTCTGATTCTCGCCGGACTTTCATATGGAGAGCGCCACGTACCCGTTACCACCAAGAGAACACCCCACGAGACCGTTACGGTGGTGCAGGGTGGCTCGTTTGGGGTGGAATTATTCTTGGTTCCAGAACTGACCTGCATGTTCAGAGTGTAACGATGACGGGCCACATCTATCGAGAATGTCATTCTGGAATAACATGTACGTTTGTTTCGAGGCGCCATGGGTGCTGAATTTCTGTTTATGGATGACAACGCCCGTCTTCACCGTGCAAACATTGTAGACGAATGCCTTCAATTGGCGGATATCACCCGTATGGATTGGCCAGCATACTCACCGGACTTGAATCCTATAGAGCATGTGTGGGATATGCTGGGCCGACGAATTGCAACCCGTCAACCCCCTCCCACCTGTCAACCGGAACTTCGGAGGGCATTGCTTGATGAGTGGTGTAATATTGCCCAAGATCAGATTGATAATTTGATATTCAGCATGCCTAGGCGTTGTAAGGCCTGTATTGCATCGTCCGGGAGACATACTCCATATTAACCATCATACTAACCATGTTATCCTGTTTTTTGTAAATAGGTTCTTTTTTGAAATTTGCTCCAGGGAGAAAAAATCGCAATTTTTATTAATTATGTCAAACATATAGCATCGTTTTTGCTCTTTACCTTTTGTTTAATAAATAGACTTTACAAATAAGCCGAATTTGTTTTGCTTCTGTCTCTTTCTTTGCCTGAACTTCATTATCCTTAATTTATAGACATGAGTGTATTTTTGCTACCTAGTTGTATAGATCTTTTTTTTTTTTTTTTTTTTTTTTTTTTAACAGACTTTTGCTTTTTTTTTTTTTTTTTCTCGATTTCGGAGGAAAAAAAAATATTTCACATTAATGCAGGAACTAGCTAACAAAGTCAATAATGCTCCTAACTATGATAGATTTAAAAATTTAATATCCATTTTGAAGGATTCCCTCAGTGCCAAGTTGATGACTTTCAAAATGATAAAAAAATTACTGATCTTTTCACAAATCTTTAAAATTACTTAATTAATATGGCTTTTTTCAATTTTTTTGCAAAATTTTAATTGCTACTCACCTGAATACTAAATCAAAATTATAGCACCATACTACACTGAAAAACAATTATAAAGCACTTATTTCAATTGCAAGAATTCCGAATTATATTGAGTTTTGGAAATTTAGGATTAAATCAACAAGCAATTTTCCAAATTTACACGATTTGGCTATCAGATATTGTTAGGTTTGGATCAATGTCTGTTAGTGAACAAATGTTCCTGTTATGTATATAAAATAAAAATATTGTTCAAGATTAGTTGACATGCACCTAAAACACCTAATTTATTAGTATCTTTAAGAACTAATCCTAATAAACTACAAATTCATAAATAATGTAATCCGACTTAGTGAAAAAAATAAAAATTTTCAAAAGCCATATTGATTAAGTACTGATTGTTTTATAAATTATTTATGATTAAATATTTAAAATTATTCATTATTATTTTTAAGTAATATAACTGAATGAATCTTTAAAAATGTTTATTAACAATAAAACTTAAATTTGTACTTTTGTTTCATTTATTACATTATTTTTTAAATTTCCATAAAAAAATTGTGCTATTTGCATAAAAATTCCATAATCAGCCTATAGATAACATTATTTTTATCTTTTTAGTATATTGGAAAAGTTGAAAGTGGGAGGCACAATTTTTTTTTTCAGACAGTGGCCCTCTTCCTAAAAAGATCCAGAACTTCCTAAATTTTTTACAAGTATTTGCTCTGGACAATTTTTTTTCCAGATTCGTAAGTGGTAGGAATGTGGCCTGGTAGATAAAATATACGACAAGATATTGTGCAGTTGATGAAAAGGTTGTGAAATGGATGGCAAGAGGATAGGAGTTTAAAAATTGTTGCGGTCAATAAGATCATATTAATTGGATATTACAAGACGTTTTTAATGTTGGCCGCGATTAGCAGTTTTTTAATGCGAAGTTTGAAAGCACTATATTGAAATTTGATTTTTACCATAGGATATCACGTTTGCAAAGTAACTTATCACAAACAGTCTCTAATGGAATGAGGTTGTTATGTGAGGACATTCAATGGTACTTGCCCTATACCAAAAAAAATTCCCACCAAACAGTGATGTGATGAACTACTGCCAATGTGAGACATTCATGCATGCTTTCATAATCGTTAGAGTTTTCTCTTTCTTGAAAGTCATAATCAGTGGCGGAAATGTAATCCTTTTCCATTCTTGCATGTCATATCAGAGGAAACTTCCACCAAACCAACTGGTTGCCATGGTAAGACTCTAACATATGTTTTCCCAACCATTATCAAGTTTCCTCATTTCTGAAAGTGACAGTTGTGTTTCAATCTGCAACTAAAATGGAAAAAATTCCTCTTCCCTTCTTACTGCAATAAGAAAAATTCTTGCATGTGATAAAAATTCCTTCTTTCATTCTTGCATGTAATATGGAAAAAAAATCTCCACCAAACAACAGACCGATTGTCGCTGTGAGATACTCACACATGTTTTCACAATATACATCGAGTTTCCATGTTTCTGAAAGCAGTAGCTTCCAGTGGTATGAATCGAACCCTTTTTCACTCTTCTATATCATATCAGAGTAAATCCAGAAAACTCCCACCAAACAGACTGACTACCGATGCGAAACGCTCTCACATGCTATTAAAGTTGTCGTTAAACTCGTTCCTTCCAGAAAACAATAGCTGTAACTCATTCAGTCAGTGACATTAATTTAATTCTCTTCCATTCACATACTGGCACTATCATTTTCAAAATAATGGGACTTCGAAAATCCTTAACCTTCGATACAGAGGCGTTGGAGTTTAGTTCAATTGGTATGCTTCGTTATAAAATTAAGCAATAAGGTGCAAAATAAGTTATGTCTAGAATTATGATATGCGAAATAAGTGATCTCTAAAGTTAACAAAAAGATAAAGGACATTGAATTGAGGTTTGGTTTATCACTCTACGGTCATTTTTTGCACACATTAGGCTAATTAGATCGGGACCTACAGTTTAATGTGGATTCCGAACCACTAACAATCATCCATGCCACCACCAGGATTCAAACCTGAAACCTATGGTACCAAAAGCCAGAGCTCTAGCCATTGGTTTGAGGAGAGAGTAGAATTCAGGATGATAAATGAGATCCTACTAATAGGAATTTGGGTTCGAAACAGATTTAAATTTCTTCGTTATCTGTACCTTGGAATTCGAAATTAAGAATATCGCTTTAAATAGCTTCCTTAAAAAACATGATTTATCATAAACTATTGTTATAACTAAATGTGTATTTTTCTAATTCAAATATCTATTCAAATTATATATATATATATATATATATATATATATATATATATATATATATATATATAATGGCTAGCTCTCTGTACCACAGATTTGGGGTTCGAGTATCAGAGGTGCCATGCAAGTTTGTAGTGATTTGGAATCCTCTTTAAACCGCAGATCCCGTTCTAACATGATTTTAGAGAATTGCGGAGGTATTGTTACTCTGTGTCCGTGGCTTATCTTCAAGCCACACACACCTCCTGGGTAGTGCTAAGTGAGTAACATCTGGGCAGCGCTTGCCCTAAGGCATAAAAGACAGTTGTCTAAGTTTGCCAGCTGCATTAGGAGAAAAAAACTATTATCCGTGGAGTTCGCGATTAAGAATATCGCTTTGAATAGCTTCCTTAAAAAACATGATTTCTTATGAAATATTATCCTAACTAATATTTCAAATATCTATTTTTTATTTCTATAGTATTGGCAATATATTTCAAAACCAGGCAGATATAATAGCTTCGAATTCTTCATTCTCACAGCCTTCTTTTAGCCACAATCTCCATATTCTATTTTTCTTTTCCTGTGCTCTCTATTATCTGAGGTTTCCATAAGTAAAATGGCTCACTGGAAGGGCAAAGTGGCGCTCGTGACGGGGGCGTCGTCGGGCATTGGTGCGGGGGTGTGCGGAGCTCTCGTGAAACTAGGAATGGTCGTGGTGGGCTGTGCCAGGAGACCCGATCGAATCAATTCCTTGTGCAAAAAGATCGCCACCGAAACTGTTTCTGGAAAACTTGTAGGCGTGAAGTAAGTGACGAAAGAAGTATTATTCTGTATTCAAAATAATTCTTCTCTGGCGTTTATTTTAAAGGTTAATAGTCTCTTCAATAAGAATTTAAACAAACGTACTTTATGGACATTCAGTTATTTAATTACATATTAAATTACGAAAATCTTAGTTTCCTTTTGTATTTATTGAAGAACTTTATTAATATTTTATCTTAAATTCTTTCTTTCATAAATTCACGTTTCCTTTCGAATATGAA
Source organism: Caerostris darwini (assembly GCA_021605075.1). Taxonomy (NCBI): domain Eukaryota; kingdom Metazoa; phylum Arthropoda; class Arachnida; order Araneae; family Araneidae; genus Caerostris; species Caerostris darwini. Next base: position 13,054 of record BPLQ01011837.1, read on the forward strand.
ATGTAAAGATCGAAAAATTGTCCATAATGGGGCACATTAAGCCCAATTAGGTATATATAATCCCTTTTTTTTTATATATATATTGTGTATTGGACTTTTAACGTCTTTGTTTTCCCTGCCCTATTCCAATTATGCAATAGTAAAATAGAAAGTGGCCGATAAATATTCGCTTTTGAATAGATCGACGGTGGAGGAAGTTGTGTTACTCGTGGTCTATTTGATTACCCGGCAAAAAAAAATTGTATTGCTTTTTTTCTCTTTAAATAGTACAGAAATAGTAGTAAAAGTTGATGGGGGTGGGAGAATGCAATTACGCCTTTAAATTAATGCTCTATTCCTATTTACGAGTAGTTCTCTGAATTTTAAAAATATATCGATGACTTTTTTTTTTTTGATAAGACTTGGTATGTCTATCTTAAATCCTTTTCTTACTAGTGTGATCGATAGTTAAAACCCCGAAAAGTGGAATTGTGCTGGTTGTCAATATTTTCTGGACTTAAAATAACCTCGTTCCAAGTAAATTGACTACATAGGACAAAAAGAGAATTCAAGTTGCGTACTATTCCTGACTGAATTTATGAAATACTCGTAGAATGCTAATGTAACTTAATATCCTTAAAAAAAAAAGGCTTTTATGCACCAGAGAAATAAATTATACATGCTTTCACTCCCCTCTTCACAAACAGTTTCAATACAAATTATTTATTGGAGTACCAAGTTTCGAGATTCTTCTATATTTGGTGGTATATAACCGATGGTGAGATCAGAGATGATATTTGTAACATCGTCGGATTTTATTATAAACTTAATTATGATACCTAGTCTTAATCCTCTTCCCCCTATTGCATTTTTATTACTGGCATCTTGAGAATATTCTGAAGTTTAAAATTATTAGAAGTAACATTCGGCATTGAAGACTAGTCTTTTAGCATAACATTCTAGAATTTAATGCACAAAAAAAAAAACCGGTGGTCATATCTTTTAGAATAATCATTATAAAAATGGAAAGAAAGTTTTCGAACTGAAATCTAATAATCCTCTCTTTTCAATAGAAATGAAAAGTATTTAAAAGAATTCTGAAAACAGAAAGGTAATCATAATTGTCTACTTTTCTTGCATTTATTTCAGGTGTGATTTGACCCAAGAAAATGACATTTTGGAAACATTTGATTACATCAAACGCAAGTACAACAGGCTGGATGTCTGCATTAACAGCGCTGGGCTTTCGCACGACTCTCCTCTACTTTCAGGTAGCACAGAGTATTTTAGAAATATGCTGGAAGTGAGTGATTTATTTTTCTTTTGATTTGATCTTTAATTGTTTTTTACGACATTAAGCAACTATTTGTTGTTGATCCACTCCATATTGGGTTTTAAGATGTCGGAAACTACATTCACTGGTAACTAATTTAAGCAAGGAATTTGTTAATTTGCCGGCACAGGGATAAACTAACGGACATTGCGCAATTTTTCTTGCAGTGGCAAATCATGATTTCTATGTATCAAGTTCCTGCTACATATTAAATCTTATTTACAATATGGCATTTTATAATTATTACCCAGTAGCCATGGAAACGAGTTTGAGATCACAAAAAGCTACATTACAAGAAGCAATTATTGGATGTATAGTCAATAAAATGAATCTTATTCAGTCGTATCGCTTAATTTTCATTAGCACAACAATAAAAGAATATACGAATGCCCCAATAGCTGGTATATATATCTTCAGCTACCATTTAAGAAATGAAACAGCTAAACAAGAATTCGCTCATAAATGTGAATGATGGATCCACCAGATTAAAATGTGAAGGGGTGATGTATTTCCACTTATTCGTACAAAATGACACTAACATTCTTTTCTAATTAGTCAAACTGTAATCTTCATGCTTGACGCGTTGAAATTTGTAAACGGAATTAAATTTTTAATTTTCTGTTTGCAGACTAACATACTGGCCCTCACCGTTTGCAATCGAGAAGCATTCAAGCTGATGCACGAGACAAAAGAAATGGGGCAAATCATCAACATGAGCAGGTAATACTTTACTTGTTGCCGCCCCACAATAAGAGACTACTGCAAATAATTTCCTTTAGATCAGTTACACACATCACGGTGTGTCTTATAGTGGCCCACATCATGGGGGAATTCAACTTGATCCATGAGTATAAGTTTTTTAACTTAAAAATTTAATGAAAGTTGTTGCATAGTATCTTAGGCACATCATAATTAACCTTATTGAATCTGGAGACTCGTTAAATAATTGTGAAAGCGTTAAACTTGATATATGGATGACATAAAAAAAAAAGCCATTGCATTCCTCTCCAGAATAGTAATAGGCCACCATTGAGAAAAATCAATCGGCTTATAGAGGGCTCTCTGATACTCTGCGATATATGTTGCTAGATATATAAAAGAAGCCATTACGAAATTTAAAAACGCGGTATATAAGGTTGTAGTTAAAATTTTCTTTAACATTTATGCATCTTTAATGTTCCTAATCAATTTTTTTTCTTAATCGGTGTGTATAATTAAAAGATAAATTTTGACAAATATATATTTGACAAATCTATTATAATAATTTTTACTAAAGTTTCTAATAGTTCTTCACTAAAGTTTCAGATTTTAAAACCTCGTTAAGAATGCATTTGAAGGTTTTTAAATGGATACTTCAGCGGAAAAAATATTGAATTAAAACAAATTAGATGCTGATAAATATAAACATTTAACTAAAAGAATAGTCACTTTAATGTTCAAGACCATTTCATGTTATTTAACCTTTCATTTCAGCTGTCAACTTTCGTTAAATTTTGAAATATTCGTTTTTAAATAGAAGTATTCTTTTAATGTTTCTTAAATCCAATTAGGATTGATTCATTATCGTAGGAGTAAGTCTTTATTTTATTCAACGAAGCTCGTGTAATTTTAAGTGACTTGTCAAAATTACTTTCACACGAAAAAGTGGATGAAAATCTTATATAGAATGGAAATGGCATTATTTGCCATTTATATTAGATAGTAATATTCACTTGTACAGTACAGGTTTATTGCCACATGCTGAATTGCATTAATTAACCATAACAACCTTTGACACCCATTTTCAAATGTCTTAAGCAATACAAACTCTTGTCCTTCATCTTCAATTACGTTCTTTTATATGGTATAACGGTGAATCAATAGTTTTGCCCATTGTTATAATAAACGGGAATTTAAAGATTCTCCTGTTAAATAAAGTAATTATATTGCAAGCAATCGTAAACAACGACCAAATTGAAATTATCCAGCATGTAATTATTAGAAACTCTTTTCATCCTTTTTGCAATTAACTTAATCCTTTGCTATTTTTATAGCCTTAGCGGCCACGTATTACCCAATACGACTTGGACGGGAGTACATTTTTACTGTGGTACCAAGTTCATGGTTCGAGCCCTCACCGAATGCATTAGAAAAGAGATCAAAGCACAGAAAAGTCTCGTTAGGGTTGCGGTAAGTAATTATCATTTTGGCTTATTATGGATGTTGTCAACACACTAATAAATGAGTAATACGAGCAAGTCTTGTAACACTGCTTTGTGTCCAAATACATGTTGACCTCTCAAAGGTGACTTGCCCAATATTTATAGATTTTTTCAGAAAGTCGGGTAGTCGAAATGACTTTCAGAGTACATTAAACTGGCTCGTATTATTGACAAATATTAGATGCGTGTTTTATTCCTAAGGGCAATTCAATCTTGATTTCTTAAGCTCAGACTGAACTATGCTTAGAAATTACTCTAAAAATTTACTTTGTAATATGAAGTAATACTCTAATCTAAACTGAATTTTTAGTCTTTTCTATTTTTTCCCCAATAGTGCGTGAGTCCTGGAGCTGTGCGTACTGAATTCTATGACAACTATTTGAAAGATGATCCAAACTTAAAAACCTCGGATGTTTTCTCAGACGTGAGAACATTGCAACCTGAAAACATCGTTGACTGCATTCTTTACATCCTGAACGCGCCTCCTCATGTTGAAATACACGATATAATCATCCGCTCTATAATAGATCCTTAACTGAAATGTGAGCACTGGAATTGTGTTTCCTGGTTTATAATAAAGACTTGATGCTTTGTTTATGTCGTTCATTTGTTAAATTTTTTTTACCATAAATAATTCAGTGTAGTATGCTTGTTGGTGGTCTCTAAAAATTCGTGCTATACAAATCTAAAATAAAACTGAATGTATGAAAGTGAAACCAAAAGATTGTTTCTAGAGTTAATTATTCCTGTCTTGTTTTTACTAACTAGACAAAACGTAATTTAACAATTCTTCTAGTACGAGTAGGTCATTTTTTTAAAAATGGTCCAATATCGCTAGTTTTAATTCTAGTGTGAGGCTTCATATGAATTAATAATTAACTTATACAGACATTTTTCAGAATTAATGAAATGCAAATCAATTCGGGAAGAAATTCGTAACAGATTACCAAGTCTTTTTTGGATGCTGCTAGGAGTTTTGAAGAAGGTGGCAAATCATCAAATATTATACGAATAAAAACTAAAACTATGTTCATTGGTCCAACACAACATCGTATCAAAATAGATGCATTTGGCTCAAACGATATGTAGGAATAGATATTTCTGTAAGTTGCAAAGTTAAAAAAAAATTCTAATCCACAAAATTTAGCGCGCATAAAATATTTAAAATAGCTTTCAATGATGTGGTTTGAATTGATGCTAGTTATCGTTGATATGCTGGATATTTTAATCATTCTTGCAAGGCTTTAGGTATTCTTTGCATCAGTATTGTGTTTTTTAATAAATTGTTATTGCGAATGAAAATTTGGTGTCGCATCTTGTCAATGAGGAGGGGTATGGAAGTTAATTTCGTAATTGTACAACACCGATAAATTGAAGACGCTAAACATACAGCAGAAATTGATGAAACAAAACTTGATTCTAAACGCACATTTTTAATAATTGTAAGCTATTCAATATGTTGCATTTCCATGAATAGAACAAATTAAATTTTTTCACTATTTAGACATGAAGACTTTTATATAAAACTCAAATGGCGAATAACTTGATTCTTGCATTGTTTTTGGAGACATTGGAAAATAAGAAGGGCTTTCTCCAAACACTATATCTACCATCACTACCAAAAAGAAACTCAGCTTTCATCTCTGAATATAACTTAATCTCGCAACTCACAAGGTTTTGAATTTTCATTTCTCTTTAAAAATTAAGATTCTTTTTTTTTTTTTTTCCCCGTAATGTTTCGCAGAAACAACTTTAGATTTTATATAAAAATTTAATTTATTATTTATTGGATTTTACTTCGCACTGAATTTTACCTTTTCCAGCAAGAATATAAAAACTACTGAAGTTTGGCCCAAATCTGGCCTTTGGGCCATAAACCCCAACCAATATTTTTTTTCCCCCTAAGTGAGAGGTTTGATGGCTGGTGGTAAGTTTAATTCATTATGATTTGATATAGCCTGTATAAGCTATTGCCCTGAAAAAGTGGAGTTTAAGTTTTGCAGGAAAAAATTATACAAGATCTCATTTCATATTTTCAAAAAGGAAGACTTGTGAATTAATATTATTTGAATGTACAAAATGTTTTTTATTGCCTATTCCTACAAACATTAATTCTCTACAACCAATGTGGCCAATTAGCTAGCGCTCTGGCCATTAGTACCACAAGTGTCAGATTCGAGGAAGTGGTATGGAAATTTGTTCATAGTTCGGTATCCGTGTTAAATTGTAGGTTCGTGTCTAATTATTCTAACTTGTGGAAAAAAAAGAAATAAATAAATAAAATAAAATAAAAATAAAAATGACTGTAGAACAACTTGCCAAACGACCTCTTTTTCTGAGAGACTATTTGGTATCGGAGTACTTGAGTACTTTTAGAATTTTTCTACAGGAACGCGCTTTCCAGTTTTGGAGGTGGTACGTTTTGTAGTATTCAATGTAGAATATTGTTATTTATTGAAAGATTTTTGCTCGTATTTGTTCCTCTTCCAGGCTTAGTTGCAATTTTTCCAATTATTTTGTACTAATTTTTTTTACTTCCGGAGTTCCTTTTAAAGATAGGCATATTAAAGTGATAAAATTCACTCGTTCAAGTATACCGATCCATATTTTCTGTTTATATGTGTGAAAAGTACTTCTGGTAAAAAATTGCATTAACTTCTAGAAAAATTTAATGATTGCGGTGCAATTTAATTCTAAAAAATTCTTACAAAATTTCAATTCGTTCAATTATTTGATGTTCTCTTTTAGTTGACTCAACTGAAATTTTATGTAGCACAGAGAATATACAGTCAAACAGGTTTCATAAAATTATGAAACTCTAAATCAGGGGAGGCCTACCCGCGGCCCGTCTTGAACATTTTTGCGGTCCGTGAGATTTATCACACTTTTACAAAATATATTTATTTTATAATGGCTAAAGTAATGAAAACAAATGTATTAAAAAATACATTATGCGTCCATATATTCAAAAATTAACTGTCAAAATTATGAGAAAAAATTAACTTTGATTTTAAAATAATATTCTTGCTATAATATTGCCCGTTTTATTTTTGAGTTTGCAGAATAATTCAATTATATTCATGAGGGCGCGCATCGTGGAACATCTAATATAGCAGGTTCTATGTTTCACTTTAAGTGACTTCAGTGATATAGTGCCATCTCTAGATACGCATAGTTGCTTGTTGATAGCAGAGCAAACGAACTCAGAGTCTGGTTTGCTCTACTTCATTTTCAAAAACGCTAACAACTTGAACTAAATTGTAGCGTTTTTGCTTCAATTTACACTTGCTAATCGTATTTTTTCCAAAATGAAATTGATCAAACACAAAACACACTCAAACATAACGGACGCAACACCAATTACGATCTGCAAATACCCAAATTAAAATCGATTTGCAAAAACTAAATGAAAGAATGGTGAAACAAATATTGCTCTAGTAAAATAAATATTTTTTAATGATTTCATGTTTTTTTTTTTTTTTTTTTTATGTTTGTTTTTTATATTTCATTTTAGTGTTATATATTTCTTTACAATGTGTGTTTATTATCATTATTATTATATTATCTATGTCTACGTGTAAGAATAATATTAAACACAAAAATAATAACTCATTATGTTTTAATTATTCTCTCCAAAAAATGTCTATAGTGGGTCTAAATCTTTTTTTTTCTTTCTAAAGCAGCTTGCAAACACTTAGACAGCTTGGTCTTCGATGCCTTCAGGCAAGCGCTGCACAGACGTTACTCACTTTGCATTACCCAGGTGGCGCGTGTAACTTGAAGATAAGCCACGGACGCGGAGTAACAATGCCCCCGCAACGTTCTAGGACAGGGGTTTCCAAACTACGGCCCGTGGGCCAAATCCGGCCCGCCAGTGTCATCAATCCGGCCCGCGACAGCGAATAGCATATTGTTGCTATAATATGTTGGATGAAAAAACACAGAATGATAATAACTCGATTTTATTTACTTGCTAGGTATAGCTTAATGGCAAGCGTAATACGCAGAAAATTTAGCTTAAGCATAACATCTAACAAATAATTGAAATGAATCTCACTAACATTATAAACTAGTGAACATCCCGCGGTTACCCTCGGTAGTTATGTTGGGGTAAAGAGTATCGCATATGTATGTGTATCGATGTTTGGAATGTATATATCCTGAATCAAACATATGATTTTTATCCTGAAAATCCCTCAGGAATGGAAAAGCTAAATTAACGCGAATGAAACCGTGGGGTATCCACTTGTAAAAAAATACTAATGAGATTTATGTAATTGTAATTTTTCACTGACAATAGTGGATCAATTTTACTTGTACCAATTATTAAAAGAGATTTAAGATGCTCATCGGTTAACTTAGATCTATAAACATTCTTTGTGTACTTCATTTTGGAGAATGAAGCGAATTTAGCAAGCGTATGCTTACTCAGAGCGCGTACTCGGCGACTAGTCTAGAAATTATAGATAATGGCAGAAAAATTAAAACGGTTTTGGCCCTCAGTACTTACTGGAGTAAAAAGCATGGCCCTAAGGCTGGAAAGTTTGGAGACCCCTGCTCTAGGATCTAAATCTCATATGGGGATATATAATTTAATATGCGGCCCGCGGAGTTATGATGCATTTCCTAAGTGACCCGCAAGATCATTAAGGTTGCCCACCCCTGCTTTAAAGAATGAAATTTATAATGTTCCATTACTTGCAAGTTAGGTATTTTCACTCCGTTTTATCAAAACATTATCACGCTACTAGTCATCAAAGGATTTTATGTCAGAAACAAGGTCACGTCAATGTTTTCCATTGTCAGCAATTGACCATGAAACTTATCTATCCTTGTTTTTCTACTCCTTCATTTCTTTTATTCTAAATGTTATCTTTTATTTCTTCTTATTCTTCTTATCTTTTTTTTCTTTTTATCTTCTGAAACTACAATCCACATAATTTATTTAAGCGAATATTTCAGGCTTCGACCACTCTCTATTATTGAATCACTTCCGTTTAAGGATTCTGAAGAAATGGAACGTTGGAACGGAAGGGTGGCCCTTGTGACCGGAGCGTCTGTGGGGATCGGTGCAGGCCTGTGCAGAGCCCTCGTGCAACATGGCATGGTGGTTGTGGGATGTGCGAGGAGTGTTGACAAGATCCGGGCAATTGCGGAAGAGGATGATGTGAAGGCTGCCCCTGGAAAGTTGGTGGCCATCAAGTAAGTAAAATTCTTAATCTTCTTTTCTTTTTGATGTAATTTTTTAATGTCGTATTTTTTATTATTATTATTAATGATATTCAGACATATATTTGTAGATTTTATACTTTTCTTATAGAATAAATTTTAATAGATACTTCAAAAAGAGCAAATATTATTCAACACTGTACTTGTTCATTATCAAACTGATTTGATTTTTTTTTTCCCCTTAATTCAATATTTACATGCCCATAAATAAGTTAATTCACAAACTCGAATTTTCCTTGATAAAGATTTATAATAAAATATTCGTGTAAAAAAAAAACACTAATAATTAAATACTCCAAATTAAAGTGTCCAATTAAATGTTTGTATGGCTTAAGAAAAATCGTTATCTTCATTTTTCAAAGATTTTTCTTTATTCATGCTGAGGATCATTTTTTAGTCTTTTTAAAATTAAGTCAAATGTACAAAATTCACATGACAAAAACCTCCATAGTATTTATAATGTTATTTATAATGACAAAACATTTCTGTAATATAATTTTAATTTAAAAATAAAGAAGTGTTCTCATGTGTCAGTGTCCCTGATGGGGTTGTAATAATTTTAGTCGATGACACAAAGCAAAATTATGAGGGCCTGAATGGCCGAGTGGCTGGCGCTCTGGCGCTCAGTGTCCCAGGTTTCTACTGCTCTACTCCGGGTGACTCATTTGTCTCAATTTTTTTTTAAGCATTATAATGTGGGCCTGAATGGCCGAGTGGCTAGCTCTCGGCACCACAGGTTTCGGGATCGATTCCCGGCGGTGCTATTGAATCCATTTTAAATCGTAGGTCCCCTGTCTAATAGGATCGTAGAGCGTTGCGGGGGTATTGTTACTCCGCGTCCGTGGCTTATCTTCAAGTTACACGCGCCTCCTGGATAATGTAATGTGAGTAACGTCTGTGCAGCACTTGACTTAAGGCATCCAAGACAGCTGTCTAAGTGTTTGCCAGCTGCATTAGAACAAAAAAATTTTTTTTGTTTTTGAGGCAGTTTTTCTGGCTGCTGGAAGAGTGGCTAGCGCTCTGGCACTAGGTACCACAGGTATCGGGTTCGAATCCCGGCAGTTCCATGAATGTTTGTAGTGGTTCGGAATCCACTTTAAGCTGTAGGTCCGGTCTCATATGACAGTACAGCGTCACAGAGCCCAATCAGACTTCTCCCCCACATCATTCCCAAACTGTAAAGGGACAACTCAGCTCTAAGCACAGTGATGTGGTGTGGTATAGTAGCAGTAGTAGTGACTGTTTCTGGTAAATTGGTATCTATCAAGTAAGTCACGCGTAAAATAGAATAGCTTTCAATTTTAGAACGCATTGTGTGAAAATTTATCTTTTGCTACAAGCAAAATGTATTTGGTATCTATTATATGTTCCTAAATTACAGGAAAAATGAGTTTTAAAACTGGTAATGAGGTATGTTAAATAAAAGATATACTGGACTATTGAAAAATACAAAGCCTTTTTGAAATTAAACTTAATTGCATATTAATAAAAAGTTAAGATTGGTTTAGTTAGTCGCTTTACGTCCATTTTGTGCACACTTTAGGCTAATTTGACAGAGATCTACAGATTAACGAGGATTCAGAACCGCTCACAAACATCCATGCCGCCGCCAGGATTCGTACCTGAAGTCTGGGGTATCAAAGTCCAGAGCGCTAGCCAATTGACCATCAGGCCGAAAAAAGTTGCGGGCATTTTAAAAGTGCCACTTTTGAAAATTTCTGATTGTATTGAAGTGATATGATTATTCAACACAATAAAAATAAATAAGTAAAGTGTCAAATATAAACAATATATTATTTTTCGAGATTTAATTTTACTTACCATTTTTAAGCCAGATAATTTGTGACTTGATGAGTTACTTTTGTGACCAACATGTATTTCTGTAACATTCTTTCATAAAATGTGTTTTAATGGCTTTCGAAATACCATCATTAAATTTATAATGCAGTTTCAAATAAATTAACCATGAATGTCATGAAAATTTGATTGGGACTATGAGTGTATAAAAATCCTAAGAAACGCTTCGAGATTTATTAATTCTTTCCGCGCTTTTCAGATGCGATTTGACAAAAGAGTCTGAAATCCTGTCGCTTTTCGATGAAATCCGACAGACATTCGGTCGCCTGGATGTGTGCATCAATAATGCCGGATTGGGTTTCGACATGCCTCTACTTACAGCTAGCACGTCAGCCATGAGAAACATATTGGATGTGAGTATCTTTTTCTTCTTCCACATTGGGGGCCTGATGGCCAATTGGCTAGCGTTTTGACCTTTTAGCATCACAAGCTTCAGGTTCGAATCCTGGCGGTAGCATGAATATTTGTTAGTGGTTCGGAATCCACGTTGTAGGTCCCTGTCTAATTAGCCTAAAGTGTGCACAAGATGACCGTAGAACGACAAACCAAACCTTCTTCATTGGCCCAACAACACCATGGTAGGGGTCGTCTGCCTACTGGCAAATTTCGAAATATTAGATGTTTGCTTTTTACGGCTTAGGGTTGTCAGCCCTACGCTCTACAATCATATTAGACAGAGACCTACGGCTTAAAGTGGATTTCCGAACCACTACAAATATCCATGGCACCGCCAGTACTCGGACACGAAACCTCTGGCACCGAGCGACAGAGAGCTGATCACTCGGCCATCAACCCCTTTCTCCATTTTTTGTCTTAGGCATAGTATAATATTTTAATGTTTCTGTTCTTTACAAATGCTAGGCCTTTTGAATTGAACTTGTTTCCATTGGAACAGCGCCAATGTTGTTCTAATTATGCCAATTCTATTGTTACTGTTCTAGTATATAATGTTACTTTTCTAGAAGATTTTTTTTTGGACTGTTCTAGCAGATTCGGAGGGTAGTCCTCTTGTTACTTCGATGCTCTTAAGTATATCTGCCACCATAATGTACCACTGCAAGCTGGTGGGTACACTCCCAAGGGTGGCATCTGAAGAATTTGCATTTTTTTCTCCATTTCCTCAAGTTCACCGGAAGGACATTCCTACCTTCAAATTTATCACTTCCATCCCAGGAATAGACATGGGAACTATATGTTCACGTGAACTATATATGAAAACATATGTTCTCTCTTGCTGACAATATACACCATTTAATTAAACTTCTTATTTGTAGCCAACATTTGTGTTAATAGAACCAATATACAGTGAATCTGACATATTCATAAAACCATTACTAATTATCTAAGCTTTTCATATATGTTTATACATGGAACCATAGTAAATAGTTTAAAAACATGAATTTCAAACAATTGAGCTAAGCAGTTTCTAAAGGTTTATTCATTTTTTGTTTTCCTTTCCAGGTAAACATATTGGCATTATGCATATGCACTCAGCAAGCTGTTAAATTGATGCAAGAAAAAGGAGTGGATGATGGACAAATCATTCATATTAGCAGGTACCATTTTAAAGTCATGAAGTTTCCATAAAAGCATCGAAAAAACACTACTTTATTTATAAATTAATACTGATATTTTTTCCATTTGCTCCTTTCAGTTCTACCGAGTGGCTGGGGATACCTGATACACACGAAACTTTAAATATCCCCACAACCAAAAATCTGCCGGGGTGAAGTCTGGAGATCGTGATGGTCACTTAAACTTCTAACCTCGACTTATCACTGGGTCTTCAGTGAAAGTATCCAACAAGAATGTCTTGACGTGCAAAGTGGTGCAGGACGTGCATTTCTGCATGATGGTGACGACAGGTTACGCATGTCTTACCTGCAATGGAGGTACAATGTGGTCTCGCTAAAGCGTAACAAAGTAACTGTACAGTTTTCCAGACGTATGACAATGCTCTTGAAAAAAGAAAGGGCTCAGAGTGAAAGGCGAGGTGAAACCACACCAAACAATCGCATGAGGAGTATGCAGTGACTTGGCCAAATACTCACGATGGTTTGACAGTCCCCCAGATAAGCTTTGGTCAGGCTATATTACTGCGTTTGGGCTATACTATTGCGTATTAACATTACCATATAGTGAAAAGTTGGCTTCATCGGCCTTAATTTTTGGAATCATATTTTTTTATACACGGGAAAAAATTATGTCCATCTGATCATGTTCGCACAAACCAAAATTTTTTCCGAGCATTTTTTTTTTATTGCAAATTTTTAAAGTCTATACGACTTTATGACGTACCTTGTATGTAATAAAAATGATATTGACATAATATTTTTTTTTCTTATAAATACACTTTTCTTAAGATTAAAGTGAGTTTTAGAATGTAAGATTAAAAATCATGGTACTTTTATTATGTACAAAGTACGTCATAAATCTATGTAAACTTCGTCACCTTCATGCAAAAATGCGCGTCCTGTCCCACTTTGTACGTGAAGTCAAGACATTCTTGTTGGACACTTTCACTGAAGACCAATTGATAAGTTCGAGGTTAGAAGTTTAAGTGGCCCTCACGATCTCCAGACTCGACTCCGGCAGATTTTCGGTTGTGGAGATATTTAAAGTCTCGTGTGTATCCAGGTTCCCCAGTCACTCTGTAGAACTGAAAGATGAGAGACACGGCTCAGTTATAGAATACTTTGTGTTGGTGGCCATGTTTAACATCTTTTATTTTAAAATAAGTGCATAGTGTCATATTATTCTGCTCTGTTTCAGTGTTTGCCTTATTTGTATAAAATGTCACAGAATGGCATGTGAGTGCCCTCTTTCGGTTACTTTTAGAATATTTTTTACATGGAAAAAAGTCCAATGCCTCTGATCATATTCGCGCAAACCGAAATTTTTTCCGGGCAATACTTTTTTCATTATAAATTTTTTAAGTTTGCACGAATTTATGGTTCACCCTGTATATATTTTATTTTGTGATTAAATTATCATTTTACTATTAAAATTAAATTAAAAAAGAATAAATCTCTTTAAATATGAATTTCAATGTAAAGCTAAAATAAATCCCTTTTTTAAAAATTTTCATCTATTAATTAATAAATTCTACTTTTCTTTCTAATATCAAAATCAATTTTCAAACTATTTTTTTCTTTCAATATTTTAAATCATTTTTAAATAAAAATTTTCTTTTATTTTTAATAAAATAATAAATTATTTTTTATTGCTATTTTCTCTCCTTCTAAGATGTATTGTAGCAAAATAATCTTCGACAATTTTATATTAATAAAATACATTTTAAGTGTTTACTTTTATTTATTTATCATCATTATTATTATTATTTTGTAATGTTCACTTAAATTCGTTTTCATTTCCTTCGAGGAAAAAAAACTATATTTAAAAAAAACTCTGTTAAAAAAAAGGAAGTAATTAAAATTAAATTTTATTTTTTATCCTCTATTATTCTTATATTAATTTATAAGGATTTGAACTGTGAAGATAGAGTTATTTTTCCCTTTCTTTGTCCTCGTAAATTTTTGCTGCATATTCAAAATGTTTCACAATTTATTTCATTGTTTAATCTTTTTTTAAATAACTGTCTTTTAGTGTCGGGGGTCACTTTATGCCTACTGTAGGATTTATGGGGGCACATTTCTACTGTAGCACCAAATTCATGGTACGGGCCCTCACTGAAGGTCTCAGGAGAGAACTCAAAGCCCTCAACAGCCACATTAGGATAGCAGTAAGTCATTTTCCTATTTATTTAGCATTAAGTTTATTTAGTACATTTTAAAATTATAGCAAGGGCCTGATGGCCAAGTGACTAGTGCTTTGGCTATCGATGCCACAGGTTTCGGAATCGAATCCCGGCGATGCCATGGAGGTTTGTAATCCCGGCGATGCCGAATCCATTTTAAGCCGTAGGTCCCGCTCTAACATGATTGTAGAGCGTTGGGCGTAGGACTGACAAACCTACCTATGGGTGTTTCATCACAACAGAATCTGCCCCCCTTTCCTTCCATCCATGAGACCACACGGGTTTTAGACTTGATCTAGATGCTGTTGTCTACCAAGTGGTATAAGAAACAACAAAATTATAATATAAAATTTATATGATACTCAAGTTCAATTACTCATCTTAAATTTGTACTTTGTGACATAAAAATTCATGTAATATTGTTTTGATATGATGCAGGAAAGGTAAAAGCAATCCACCAGTTTAATATTCAGCAATATTTTTCTTAGTGCCACTTTGACTTCATTAATCGGCACGTATTCAATTCCATCTATTAGCTCACACTCTCCCTATATATATCTTTTTTTTTTTCTACTCTCTCTCTATATATATAAATTTTCAATCGTTAATAAAATACTTTTTATTCATCCACTCAAGTTCAAATACATTTTTTTGAGCTGATAGTGGATGACAAATATTTTCAAATATTAATTCAGTAAGTAAATTTAATTAATTAATTTTAGTTTTTCTTTTAATTTATGTTGCATATATATATCAATAGATGGCGCCAGATAAACTTAAAAAAATGTATGAAAATTATTTATAAAGGACTTTCTGCAATATACTGAAAGAAAAGTAGGAATTGACTTTAAATTTTTTTTTTTTATATTACTTGTTTATAATAAATTCGGTATTATAAGGTTGCACCTCGAGGGAGCATGCTACTCCTAAGCGCACGGACAATTTATGGATATTATAAAAAAGAAAAAATATATATAAAAGCGCAGGTTTATTTCGACAACACTGTATAAAAACATAAAAAAAAAGAATAATGACAATGAAAAAATTAATTCTTTCTTCCTGACATTTGATAGTACTTTTCTTTTACCATCTTTTTTATTTCGGTTTATATCTTGTTCGTAGTGATAACTTTCCAGATTGACTCAAGGTGAATGTCACTGATACTATATTTGACAGAAGAGTTATTTCCTTCCATAAATGTAAATAATTGCTCTCATCTATAAGTACTTCCAGACACGGAAATAATTTCCTACTTGAATTTTTTTTTTATATTTGAATGCTCGAACATACCTATTTGTAATGATTTGATATTTTCTAAGCAGTTTTAAATTTTGATTGTATAAATGTTTTGTTGTATTAAGATAAACTGAAAGATAAGCGTTATTATTATAATGGATTGAAAAAATAAGCTAGTTTGAATTTTGAACCAAAAATTGGTTAATAAAAATAATTATCAACATAAATTGACATTAATTTTGGTAATTAAAAACTGGCATTTTTCTTCTTTAATATTTCAGAATTGTTTAAGACATTTCTAGCTTGCAATTGTATTTCAGAACAAAGATATTACTTGAAAAGCTTTCAAACTTTCTGGACTAGCCATTTCGGTAGCTTTAATTAGGTTGAAACGTTCCTTGGTAATTAGTTTCGAGTATTTAGTTATCAACTCTGCCAGAACGTCGCTTGGATGCACCACAGCTTCAGTTTCTTGTGATATTTTGACGAACATCAGTCGTTGTTCTCTTAATTCCAAGTGATACTATATTTCAAATTTTCTTGCTCTCATTAATCCTGTGGAATTATCATATTTTCATCTATTCGGTTTATAATGACGTTTAATAATATATACCTTTGATGCACTAATACCATTAATAAGGAGACTATTTTATCTTTTATTCCGCAATAAAATTTCTATAAAATACTGGTTTTGGTCAGCAGTTGGTCGTTTAATCTTCCGGCCATTTAGCTTCGAGAGAAACATGCTAATTAAACCTCCACCTTCCTACTATTAAACTGGAGGCCGCGGTCTAATTAGCTCAAAGTGTGCAAAAAATGACAGTAGAGGATGACAAATGAAAAATGACAAATCTTAAGAAATGACAAATCTTATTCACTAGCTTATAAACTACGAGAGAAAATTTTTAATAATGTATATTGCAAGATATATTTAAAACATTTTAATGTGAAAGTATTTATTATTCTTTTCTAGTTATTTATTAGGGATCTGATAGTTGAGTGACTAGCGCTCTGACGTTCGCTGCCACAGGCTTTGGGCTCGAGTTCCGGAGGAGCCATGGATGTTTGTAATGGTTCGGAGTCCACTTTAAACCTTAGGTTCGGGTCTAATACGAGTGTTGGGCGTAGAGTGGATAACCCTACACTGTAAAAAATATCTCATGTTTGGGAATCTGCCATTAGACCGACGGCCTTAACCCAATATGGGGCTGTTGTGCCATTAAAGATGCTATTTTTTTTTATAACTATTACAATACTTTTTAAAATTCTTTCTGAATGAATCAAATTTGCTTCATAATTTTTGTTAAGCATACTTCGTGTTTCCAATGTACGCCAGGGACCATCCATAGATGAGTTATAATTTTGTAAAAGACCAGACATCCCCCCATTTGCATATCGTGCGTATAAAAAGCCCTAAGCACCCAAACTGTGCTCTGTAATAATCAATACCGAATCTCTCTCTCTCTCTTTTAAGTAGAGCTTGCAACATAAACTACCAACAGAAACGAATCTGTCCCCATCGACATGACAGCCATGCTTATTAGAATGCTATTTTATTATTTGACTATCAATATATTTTTTTTAAATAATTGCTGTTATATTAGTGGGTCCTGATTGCCGAGTGACTAGCGCCCTGGCGCACGATGCCACAGGTTTCGGGTTGAGTCTCGGCTGTGCCAGGGATGTTTGTAGTAGTTCAGAATCCCCTATAAACCATAGGTCCCGATCTAATATGACTGTAGAGCGTTAAGCGTAAGACTGATAACCTTTCCCCGTAAAAAGAAAACATGTCATGTTTCGAAATCTGCCAGTAGGTTTTGGCCCACCATGAGGCTGTTGCACCATTGAAGAAGAAGAATTTATAGTATCAGGTTTCTTTTTTCATGAATGCCAAATACTTACTCTTGACGTACAATATATGATCATTCGGTTTTACTCATATTTAACTGCTGTTTAACTATCATCTTGTTCTTTAAAGCAATTTTTCTTTTACAAGTTATTTCATTTCAGAATCTTACATCAAGTAGTTGTGAAATAACGGTCTTCACATCTTATATTCGTAAAACATACTGTGACTTCGATGAATAATTGATAACTGAGAAGGAAAAATTAGATAAAAATAGTTTAATCACTTATTAAATTTTAGCAATAAAATATTTGAAGGAATCCAAGGTCCTATTTCAGATAAATTTTTTCTTCAAATCTGTGAATTATTTTATGATTTTTGAAAGACTACAAATCAATTAATTAAATTAATTATCTTAGCTATTGTTAGTGACTTTCGAATATTAAAGTGTTAAATTATAAATTAATAGATAATTCGTAAATGAATAAATTTAAAATGCTCCTTTTAGATATGCATTATGCTTATCAGTTTAATTCATATAAATATACTTTCTTTTAAATGAATTCCTACAGAATATGCATTAGTTAGGTCTTCAACTTACTTCAATAATGAATTTTAAAAAAGCCATCATATCGCTGAATTTATAAAAACTATTAAACTTTCTTTTTTAATTTGATGGACAAGAAATGAAAGCAATGACTTGGAGTCCATGTTATATTTTTGGTGAGTTATTATTTTTTTTTAAGTAAAACGATCTTAAATAGTGACTTTCTTCATTTCAGAGCTTGAGTCCTGGATTAGTGGACACGGAATTCTTTAACAACTACTTTAAAGAAGATCCGTCAGTAATGTCCTCTGGCTTATTCGACAACATAAAAGCGCTGGAAACCAAGGATATGGCAGACAGCGTCATTCATATTTTAAAGGCACCCCCGCATGTCGAAATTCACGACATCATCGTCCGACCTTATGATATGTAAAACATCAGAATTTTGAATTTAATAAAATTATGCACCAGCTACTATTCCTTTTTCCCTGTGCAGTTCTTTCAAAAAAGAGACATTTACTTTTTATTTTATATAATGTTCCCCTAACCCACATGCTAAATTGGAGGGGAGGTACAGGACATAAGTAGAAATAGAATCACATATGAAGCAAGGCCGGAAGTGCCACACCTTAAAGATAAGATAAAGGCACATTAAGGAAGATAAGGCAGAGAAGGAGATAAAGGCACATTAAGGAAGATAAGGCAAAGAAGGAGATAAAGGCACATTAAGGAAGATAAGGCAAAGAAGGAGATAAAGGCACATTAAAGATATAAAATACTTTATTGCATACACAAAATCCCAGCATAATAACAGGTACAAGCATACATTATTATAAGAAGTGTGCAAAATTTCTCTCTTTGGCATTGATGCCCCTCATACGAAAAAATGAATAAGAGATAAATAATGCTACTGAAAATGCCATTGAAAGTGTCATGAAACTAGGCCATATAGCTTATTAAATATAAATTTCCAAAAGGCTTCATAGACACATTACGTGATGGAATCGCCTGCGACGGTCCTTTGTACCTGGTGTAAGTTTTCCTGCACCAGGGGGATTAGTAACAGCAATAGAATGAAATGGAGCCTCATAATGTTGAAACCACTTTACGGCAACATGCGTTTCCCTATACAATCCTACAGTGTAGAATTTCCATGCTAGTTCGTGTATCATCTATACATTCATGTCTCGGTAGGCCAACACGAAATGAATATCAGCCATCTCGGCTTTGGTGAAACGATACATGTTGATACATACAGTAAATGACTTTGATTAAAAATCTGCACCTACCAACCTACAAATAAGCTCTCGCGTACAGCGTTACCTATTCACTTCCTTTTGTGTTTTACAATGTGATTCTGATTCCTATATGTTTCTATATCTTACTTCAAACTTTGTACGTGGAGTTCTGAAACTCCTCATATATTTAAATAAAAGGGAACTAAGTTAACTGCATATAAATATTATTCACTAAAGGAGGAAAATAGCTGCTTCAACTTATTATTTAATCACAGATATCATAAATATCTAAATCAAAAAATTCTGATAAATCGTAGTGACACATTAAAATAATTTATTTTCATTCTATTTGCTTTACAGTAAACGATTCTATGAAATGAAAAAAAAAAAAATCACAGCTTTGTATTGCGGAAAAAAAATATTGTACATATGGAAAATAATCTATCCAAATCTAATGAATATAGTGTTGCGGCAACAATTCGACCATTTTGAATCAACAATATGATTGCTCTTGTTTTCCACTGATAACAAACCTGGTATTTAGCTATAGTCGTTCGTAAAAATGGAACCACCCAACACTAATATAGCTGTATTTTGATGTCTATTGAGAATGATACTCATTGGAAATAAACTTGCTTTGTACTAATAGCGCTATCTGTAGGATTTTGTAAGTACTAATTGACCCACTCTTGTTTCTCTAGACAAATAAATATCTTTTTGAAATTACTAAGTTAGTATTAATGATAATTTAATTTGGTGGCTAAGATTGGTTTATCAACATGAAAGCAATTACTGTAGTTTCTTAAGTTAAGTAGTGAAAAATATTTCGAGACCTATTATTCAAATAGTAAATATATTATGCATGGTTTTCTATATTGTATTATTTGAAGCAGCCTATCTTAAGAAAACGAACTTGTTAAATAATTTTAATAAAAAATAAATAAAATCTTTGATTCTGAATAAACTGTTAGAAAAGCGGATTTTGTTCATTTCTAAAAATCTAAATTTAATTGTAACAAACAAGAAAAAATATACCGACAAAAATGCCATACATTTTTATTATCATTTATTGTTTTAAATTTATAAAAGCAATCAATTGTCTTACAGAAAAGATAAAAAAACAATGATCATTAGAAATGGAATTCTAGAGAGCAACTTTGTAGATAACATGACCGACAAAAACTCGGCATTTAGTTTTGTACACTGCCGTTTGATTTAAAATCTCTCAAAAATCTAAATTATGCATTTTTTGCTTACGAAGGAGATTATTTATCTTTTGGTGGTATAGCCAGAAAAAAAAAGTCCAAAGTATACCATCGCAAAAATTTCTACAAATATTTTTATAATGATTAATATTCTCGAGACCATGACTCAAGTGTAACTTCAGATAGAATGTTGATCAAATATTTAAACTTAAGTAATTTAAAAATTTGTTTACAACGAATATGTTACTCTAACATGCCTTTGATAATTATTGGAAGTCCACATAAAGGTTACTCCTCAAATATGTTCATATATAGAGGTATTCATCTACACACTTTCATGTATACACTGAAGTGACAAAAGTCATGGGATACCTCTTAATATCGTGTCGGCCCTCCTTTCGCCCGGCGAAGTGCAGCAACTCGACGTGGCATGGACTCAACAAGTCGTTGGAAGTCTTCCGCAGGAATATTGAGCCATGCTGTCTCGATAGACGCCCATAATTGTGAAAGCGTTGATGGTGCAGGATTTTGGGCACGAACAGACCTCTCGATGATGTCCCATAAATGCTCGATGGGATTCATGTCGGGCGATCTAGGTGGCCAGATCATTTCTTTGGAATTGTCCAGAATGTTCTTCAAACCAATCGCGAACAGTTGTGGCCCGGTGACATGGCGCATTGTCATCCATAAAAATCAAATCGTTGTTTGGGTACATGAAGTCCATGAATGGCTGCAAGTGATCTCCAAGTAGCTGAACATAAGCATTTCCAGTCAATGTTCGGTCCAGTCGCACCAGAGGAACAAGTCGATGATATGAAAAAACAGCCCACACCATTACGGAGCCACCACCAGCTTGAACAGTGCCTTGCTGACAGTTTGGGTCCATGGCTTCGTGGGGTCTGCGCCACACTCGAACCCTACCATCAGCTCTTACCAACTGAAATCGTGACTCATCGGACCAGGCCACGGTTTTCCATTCATCTAGGGACCAACCGATATGCTCACGTGCCCACGAGAGTCGCTGCAAGCGATGTCGTTCTGTCAGTAAAGGCACTCGAGTCGGTCTTCTGCTGGAATAGCCCAAGAAAGCCAAATTTCTCCGCACAGTTCTAACAGACAAGTCCCTTGTACGTCCCACATTCATTTCTGCGGTTATTTGACGCACTGTTGCTTGTCTGTTATAATTTACGACTCTTTGCAGACGTCGCCGGTCTCGGTCGTTAAGTGCAGGCGGTCGACCACTGCGCTGTCCATGGTGGGATGTTATGCCTGAAATTTCATACTCTTGGCACACTCTTGACACAGTGGATCTGGGAATGTTGAATTCCCTAACGATTTCCGAAATGGCATGACCCATGCGTCTAGCTCCAACTAACATTCCGCGTTCAAAGTCTGTTAATTCCCGTCGTGCGGTCATCATCACGTCAAAACCTCTTCACATGAATAACTTGAACAGAAATGAAAGCTCTGCGAAAGCACTGCGCATTTATACCTGTTCTACGCGATGCTACTGCCATCTGAAAATTTGCATATTGCTATCCCATGACTTTTGTCACTTCAGTGTATATACGTATATACACTCATATTTTCAAAGTGTTGCACATTCAAAAATTTGTTATTTTCTTATTATTACGGCGCACAATAAATTGCCAACGTTTGATTGCCAAATGGCAACAGACCTAATTACTGTTGATAAGCGAACATGAAACAACTGGTGGCGATTATTTTGATGCATTTAAATAATGGAGACCGTAATGAAGTAATACATAATACTAAAATATTTCAATAATAATAATTAAGATATTTTATAAGTGTTTCAAATTTCAAATATTTTTATTGTTTTCTAATAGAAAAATGAATTAGTGTTAGTTAGAATAATCAATAATAGTTTTAATAGAAAAATTTTAAGAACAAACATCTCATAAAATGCAATAAATCATATTTTTTTCACACAAAATACTAACATTTTTTTTGCTAAATAAATAGCTAATAAAATTATTTTCATTCTTAAAACATTTTATTATTTTCAATTTTTATTTTTCAGTATAAAACAGCTTTACCTTCTGTTAAGAAAGAAATATTTGAAGGAAAGAAAAACAATAACTTATTATTAATTGTAAATTGAGTTAGATATTTATAATATTTTTTTGCTATAAGCAGTATTTGGACATAATAAGTTAACATTAAAACTACTGCCTTTGATGGCGAAATCGTAGCTATTACCGTGGTTATTCAACAACTGTAGATTCGTAGTCACTCCTTTATAAAAGCAGTCGTATTTTCGGACTCCAAGAGTGCACTTCAAACCCTTTTGAATAATCAAAATAGTTCCCAAAGAATTTTGGACTGTAGGCCTTTGCTTAAAACACTAGCACACAGAGTTTCTTTCCAATGGATTCCAACCCACTGTGGAATTATGGGCAATGAACTATGTTTATGCAACCACCTCTACAGAATTGGAGTAGTGGATTCCCCAATTTGTGTTTTGTTTGACCCTAGTCGGCCTATGATTTTTGAACATTTAAATAATTGTAATGCACGTTCAAGATATGAGAAAAAAAAATACAGGGTTAAAAAGTATTGGAGAGCCCGTAAACTAATGGGTTAATTGTTCGGCATTTGTAAAATAAGAATAATATAAAATAAATAAAATAAGCATTAAAACAGTTTTTTAATTTACTATAAATTAACAAACAACTGGACAATAAATCCCATTTAAGTTTCAAAATTAAACAAAAATACAAATACCTTCACTTTAATAAAAATATTTTTCCAGAAGAAGTTAAATTGTACTAGTTTATCATTTTTGACACTTTGTAAGTTTTGGTAGCTAATGGATAGTTTTCACCAATATTTCAGATTTTTTTACAGAGATATTATTTATTTAAAAAATGCACAATTAATAATTACGTGGTAGTTTATTACATTCCTAATCAATTTCAATGAAAGTTGTGATGAAAAAGTCATTTTAAAGACGAATTCCGTTCAAAGTATATCCAGATCTTTTTTTATTGAAGTTTGCAAGAATTCCTTGTGTACCATAAAACATCACACGAGGTTTACGAAGTAAGTAAAAAAATAATTGACAAAATAATAAAAATATCAAATAAATGATAAATCTAAAAGTACACAAGGACGTTACAAAAAATAATAGATAAAATCCCTTGATTTAGAATTAAACCAAAAAATTTCAATAGATCGTAAACTGTCCTCCCCTCATTCAAAGTTGCCTCACAGAACAATACAAAAGATTCGATGGTGAACAATAAGGGCATATGTCTTCTCGTCTCCATTGAAGGCTTTGTATAGTCTAGCTAAAATCTGAGGTCTAGGAAAAGTTTACCAGGATATTTAGCGGCGTACCATGCATTTGACTCCAAGAGGTTTTTGGCTAAAGTCATGGAATGAACCTCTGAAGCTAACAGATTGAAGAAGAAGCTTTGGGAAAAAATTTTCTAGAGCAGTAGTTGTAGATTTAAAAAAAATTTTAATAACGATTAAAGAAACTAAAAAATTCTGTAAAATTAGGCTTTGTATTTACAAATTGATAAAGGTTTGGTGGCCATTTGGACTTTTATCGATATTATATAATCCACCTACATTGCAGTTGCAAAGATCAGTTGAGCATAATTTAAGAAAGCAATTTTAATTCCTATTTAAACAATATCCACTCATAAACTGTGTAATTCTGAATTTAGTAAAAAAAAAATGCGGAATGCTAAGTCTTGAAGAATAGAGGGAAAGTAATTCTTCGTTAAAGAATCATTGGATGACTCTGTGTATAATGAATTCCACATTCCAGAGATTATTGGTCTTGGTTTTGAGTGTCTTGATAAAATAAAATTTTGGAATTTTAGCATTAACTTCAATGTCCGGTTTGGTGACATCTTTCGTGAGCCAGGCAGCTTTTTCATTGTCGAATATTTCAGTATGATCACGAACAAATACAAAAATTATGGTTATATTTTGTTCAGTAAAGATACTAAGAGGTTTTTAATATTAATGATAACAATATTACACATTGCACTAATATTCAACGATTCTAAAGAAAGAGAATCAGGGCAAATTACACATTTTGAATAGGAACCATTCCAGCAAAATTTGCTATCTAGGAGATACTTCACTTCATACGCGACGGAAAGGGGGAATCTGTTGAGAAATAACTGAAAATTTGATGGAAAACTTTTTAAACTTTAAAAACTTTTTAATAAGCATTTATTTTGAACTTTAACTTGAATTTTTTTACCAATCTGGAGCAAAATTAATTAATTTTTTCACATGGGTATTGCGCACCGCAAATTAAAAAAACAGAAGCAATAATTTTTGATAATAAATATATTTTTGATAATAATAATAATAATATATCTTTAAACAGTTTCTTGTTCTGTTATGAGTAAAACTGTAACATAATTAATCTACAGTGGCATCCATGCAAGAATTTGAATTTTGTTAACCGAGTTTGTAAAAAAATCAAACCAGATACAATAGATCAATAAAAATTAATAATTAATAATAAAAACAGAAATATATTCTTTTCAGATGTGATCTTAGTCGGGAATCGGAGATACAGTCATTATTTGAAGAGATCAGACAGAGTTATGGTCGTCTGGATGTGTGTATCAATAACGCTGGAATCAGTCATGATGCACCTTTACTCACTGGCAGTACATCAGACTGGAGGAATATAATCGAAGTGATGCCTTTGTTGTTTGCCTTTTCCTTTTCTCTTCTTTTTTTTTTTCTGAGCTATTAATATTTTCTGGTTTTAATTTCATATAAATACTGATATACACAGTTTAGTACAAAGCAAGAAGGCTCATACTGCAGTCTACCATTGCTTTTCTAGCTGCTGTTGTCAATTTTTCTTTTAAATTCTCAATTTTTGATGATTTATTAAAATAATGAACTTGGTTTAAAAAATTATTAATTAAATATTAGAATTTTTAATCATTGTTTACTGTTAATCAGAAGATCAGAACTTTGTCAATGATATATGAATTTGGTTGAATAGTATCTATCTATCTGTATTGTTTTATTACAATTATTGCAAATGTTCCATTAAATATTCTTGCTTTGTGCATCTGTACTAGAGAAGCCGCCAATTTAATGATGGAGAAAGGAATTGATGACGGACGGGAAAAATTAGTTTTCATAATTCAGTTGTGGCATTTTCATTACAAATATGTTCTAAAAAAATAACATTCCAAGATATTCTTTAAAAAAAAAACATATTCCATGGCAATAGTTTTAATTTTTCACCTTTTCTCAATGTAACTTAAAAAAATGTTGAATAAAGATAGTAAATTAATTAGGAATAATATTAATAATTATATAAATAATATTAAAATAAAATCAATAATAATTTAATTAATTTAAAGTATAATTATTTTGGTTGCAAATTAGACAGTAAGTACTATGTACAAAAAGGTTAATTTTATACTTTAACAGATTTGGTGTCAACAAAATATTAGAAAATTTAAAATTTTCAAAATATTACTTCTTATAACCTGAATGTCAAATGAAATTGTATGTAAATAATGAGAAATGTAATCAAATTTTAATAAGTGGTACAGAAATAATTCTCTAAAATATGAAAAAAAAGATAGATTATTTTAATGAATAATTGCCACTCGTTATGTGTTCCAAGATTTTTATTATTTAATTTGGTTTTTAGTAAAATGCTTCTTTTTGTACATACATTTAAGCCAGTTAGTATACCATCACTATTACAAAATTCTTTAGCAGCCGATTCATCCGCAGATGTAGTTTCTTTTTCAATTTTTATATTGTCTTAAACATGTCTTTTGAAAAAACCCGTCATCCAACCTGCACTTTTTATTTAACTCGGATGTAGTGTTTGGTTCCATTTCTTTAATCTGTCTATACATTCTTAACGCTGTTTGTTTGATGGCATTTCCGTCTCCCGTACTCTTTTTTGAATTCCTTCTATTAGCTATATATATCTTCTTCCTATATATAAATTGTTCAAATTTTCAATCGCTTATAAAATACTTTTTATTCCTCCACTCAAGTTCAAATACATTTTTTTTAACTTGCAGGGGATGACACTGGATGTTAATACAGTTTATTCAAATATTAATTCAGTAATTAAATTTAATTAATTAATTTAAATTTTTTTTCTATTTAAGTTGCATATATCTACCAATAGATGGCGCCCGATAAACTTAAAAAAATGAATGAAAATTATTTATAAAGGACTCTGCAATATAGTGAAAAAAAAGTAGGAATTGATTTTAAAAGAATTTTTTTTATAATACAATTGTTTGCAATAATATAATTGTTTGCAATTTATCTTCATATATCAATTTATCTCAATTTATCTACATTACCAAAACTTTTTCCATTTTCTTTTTGACAATATCTCTTGTTTACGATGATGATTTAAAAACCTTACAAATTAACTCTAAATTTAAGTTAAAGTTAATTTGTAAAGTTTTTAAATATAAAATTAAACTTTTTGTACATAGTACTTACTGTCTAATTTGCAACCAAAATAATTATAGTTTAAATTAATTAAATTATCATTTATTTTATTTTAATATTATTTATATAATTATTAATATTATTCCTAATTAATTAACTATCTTTATTCAATATTTTTTTAAGATACATTGAGAAAAGGTGAAAAATTAAAACTATTGTCATGGAATATGTGTTCTTTTAAAGAATAACTTGGAATGTTATTTTTTTAGAACATATTTGTAATGAAAATGCCACAACTGAATTATGAAAACTAATTTTTAATAATTTGTTTTTTAAGCAAAGAACAACTTCAAATATATGATTTTATTAAATAGTTATGTTGCATTACGTTAATAAATCTCTGTACAAATTCATTCTATTGTAAAATTCTGCAAAGAAGAGTAATTAAACTGTTAAAAACACACAAATATAGTCCATATCAAATTTGGCAGGAAAACATTAAATCATTTATATGTACAGTGGCATCCAAAAGTGTTCGGACGCTTTAAAATTTTATAGAAAAAGCACTGTATGCTGCAATTGAACTATAATATAAAGTCCAATATATTTTCATAACATAATCATCCAATTCCGAATAAAATCGTGAATTTTTTATATAAAAAAGAAGATGCAAGAAAGCAGAGAAAGAACAAACACATCATAAAAGTGATCGTAAACTGAAACATTTTACGAACGATTTATAAATAAAATTATGATCAATAGTTTTCTTTATGTATTTTGGCATCATTAAAAAATCGTTTGGTTTTAATCTTTGCTTACTTGCTTAGTTCTATTCTGTTTATTATTTAAAAACGGCTCGTAGTTGTAGAGAAACAACAAAAACATTCTGAAATTGATAATTTTTTATCATAGTAGTGGTAAATAAATTCGGCATATCACTGTAGTATCGATAAAACATTTAAAAGAAGAAAGTTCGTTCCTAAAACAATGTAAGGAAAGGTCTACAACAAAGTCAACTCAACTGGATCAAAGATTAAAGTTGGAGGTTAGTTCTTTTTTTTTTTTATTTTACCATGTTACTTACAGACACTTTTATTCAATTTTTAGCTTTTGTGATTAAATTGATATTTTTCAAAGATGGTTTACTACATTTACTAGCGTACTCGGCATTTCTAAGCAATCTCTAAAGTTGAGTATATATATATAAATTAAAAACTACAATTGAAATTCTATATCAATTCATTTATTCAATTAGAATGCCGTGAATTGAACTGTGTGTGATAATGCATTTTTTTTTCCAATTTATTTGCTGTTTTGTATTTGGTATTTTTTTTCTTTCTTCAGTTTGTTAAATTATTTGGTTATGCACGGGAATCGAATTTTGTAGTATGCCATTCATTATTTGTTTGTTTTGTTTTCAATATCTCGGAACAAAATGCTTTGTGGACAACAATCGAAATGTGAAAAAAATTCAATTTTCACTTAAAATCAACAACCATCGGATTTCGTTTCAGATAGCTTCACGTTTCTCATTCTTCGAAGAAATTTATCAGAACTAATGTAAACATTTTATTTTTTGGCTTTATCATAAATGAGTTTTGTGAATCCCATGGATATATATAGCTTTGCAATTTTGCATACATAAAAATTATCACAAGAATTAATTATATCTTTGCTTATTTACATTTATTTTTGTACATTTTTGAACCCTGTTTATGTATGTGGGCCCAAAACAGTTCACTTGCGGGCTGTAATGAGAGGACTCGTCATCTAGAGGAATTTTTAGAGTTAACTGCCCCACATTTACGTGCCATATGGAAAAAATTTTGGAAACTCTTATCAGGCAGCCTGACTGTCCATACGAGACGAACATATACATTGTCATAATCGTTATTGAAATTTCTCATTTCTAAAAACAATGACTGCAACACACATTACAAGTTTATTCAAATTTAGGGCTGATAAGCTTGCTGTGCGTGTAGCCACTGAGCCATCAATCGGAATACTTATTTATATACATACCTAACGATATATACCTATACGATATATACATAGTTAATATTAATTACCGATCTATATATATATACTAGAAGACCCGGCCACGCGTTGCTGTGGCTTTCTTGTATTTCGTTCAATTATTAGATACTATAATTGGTATTGTTATCGTTTGCTGTCGTGGTTTGATTTGTTGACATGAGGGCCCTCTCAGCACGTCTACATCGTACCTCACGCCTACGGGTATTGTTGAGGTTAGATTTTTTTGGTGGTATTTTACTGAAAATGATAATTGAAAAAATACAATACAATTAAAATAAAATCGAGATATAATAATAAATGACTTAAAAAAAAAATTCACAATAAAATGTAAACGATTATTTAAGCTACACGAACACGTTCGAATGAATTTTTTTTTAATTTTTTATTTTTGTACACATTTCTTGATTGAATGTATCTAAAAACTAATGATTACACATAAAAAAATTTCATTATTATTATTATTTTTTTATTTTTATAAGCTAAAATAAGGGTAAAAATGGCCAAAACTTGATACTGTTACAAAACATGATAACTCAAAATCAAATCAATATTTTTTAAATTTCTAAGTTTGTATTTATTTGTACTAACATATTACAGGGAATGGATCTCTGGTAAATTTATCTTTATTACTTTAAATTATCGACACAAAATTCTTTCAAAATTTGCATGTAATTCCAAGCTTAACAATTAAAATAAAAAATATTTATGTAGCTATAATCATTTCAGAGTTTTATTACCTGTAAACATTTATGAAAAACATAAATACAAAGTTTTGTAACATTTGGATCAAAATTACTTGTGTTATGGTGCTTCACATGAAAACAAAAAGCATAAAAATTCATTCTGAGAAAAAGCTAAAAACAACTTTTAATTAGAGATATTACTTTTAAAAATGTTGTAAATATATTAAAATGCCATTGAATTATCAAGTTCATAGTCTTATTTATTAAAAAATATAGTTTTATTTTTCCTTAAAGCTCTAAATATTTTCTGAGCTTTGTTTTGAAAAAGTTAAAATTTGCTCGACAAAATTTTTTTTTTTACAACTTCCTCCTATTTGCAAAGGCTTTTTAATATGAAATGACCTGCATTTAAAATATTTAGCCTTTTTCAAGTGTTTTGATTAAATATATTCAAAACCTTTGAATTTCACATAAAAATATCAACTTTAACTATTTTTTATACAATTCATTCTTTAAAATATGGATAAACATTGCAAAAATGTGATATTGTTGCAAAACTTGATAATTCAAAAATAAATAAAACATGAATAGTTTTTCCTTTGCAAGAATTTTTATGCTGGGAATATCTTTAAGTAGGTAATATACTGTTTTCAAATTTATATCTTAATTATTTATACATTTTTGTATACTTAAAGTTTGTCGACACAAACTTTTTTTTACATATTTGCAAAAATTCTTAGTTTAAAAACTGAAATAAAAATAATTTATGAAAGGTTAATTTCTCAGTTTAAAAACTGAAATAAAAATAATTTATGAATTTAGGTTAATTTCCATGTTCTATTCCTTTCATACATTTAAAGAAAACTTTTACATGAAGTTTTAAAGCATTTAAATAAAAATATATGGGTATTATGATGTTTTGAAGGAACACAAAATGCATAAAAATTCAAATAAGAAATAATTAAAACCAATTTCTAAATGTAAATAAAAACAAATGTACATACATAAAAATGTTATTGAGCTTTAAATTCTCCTTTATGAATATAAAAACTTATTTATTTGTTTTGTTTTCTTTAAATAACTTCCAATTTAAAAGTACCATTTATCAATTTTTCTTCGACAATATTCAAATCACTCAAATTTATAACTCAAATTCTTTGTTTCTCAAATAACAAAAGTTTAAAAAAAAAAATGTCCTTGATTTTCAACTTGCAACTATTATAATACCTTTTATAAAATTTTAATGTTATCATTATATCAAATAATTGCAGAGTTTACTTCATTTTGACACTTTTCAAAAAATGCTTAAAATTCATCATATTTCTTTAAAATTATATTGTCTATATTATATTATCTTGCAGATCACATTTCATTTTAGAATTCTTAATCAAATAAAACACATGTTGACAAACTTTAAGCATAGAAAAGTTCAATGTTTTGATTCACAACTTTTCATTCCATATATTTTATTCCAATTCCAATTCAAACTTAGAAAATAAAAAAAATATTGATAATCAAATCAGGTAATACTTACATACATTTGATTTATTTCGCATAGAAATAATATAAATTTCATACATTATAATTTTCACAACATTTAAAGTAGTACATAAAACAATAATATTCAGAAGATGAGAATTTTACGGTTATGTAGTACAGGCATCGAGACACGTCGCCATCTAAAAATAGTCATTATATTGTTCGAAAAAAAACCCACTACATTGGTCTGCCAAAGAAATTTTAAAAAAATATTTAGACGTGGACCCCCCTTATCACTTAGGGGTTTAAAAAATAGATTACGACCGATTCGCAGACCTACCAAATATGCACAAAAATTTTCATAAGAATCGGTCGAGCCGTTTCGGAGGAGTTTGGCAACAAACACTGTGACACGAGAATTTTATATATTAGATATATATATATGAATTTTAAAATTTATACAATTTTATGCCTTTGGGCTTCAGTGTTTGCCTATGTGTCCAACGTTTTATCTCTCCTACACTTCTTAATAAAACTTTCAATTTATAAGAGCCTCTTTTTACTCCTCCAAAAATTTGGTTTTAGGTATTAATACTAAAGTATACTACTTTAAAAGCATATTCTTCTTCTTCATTGACACATCAGCCTCATGACGGGTCAAGGCCGTCTGCCTACTGGAGTTTTCGAGACAAGAGATGTTTTCTTTATACGCTGTAGGGTTGTTACCTCTACACCCAACTGTCGTATTAGACCGGGATCTTCGGTTTAAAGTGAATTCCGAACCACTACAAACATTCATGGCACCGCCAGGGCTCGAAACCGAAACATGAGGCACCGAGCGCCAGACACTCGGCCATCAGGCGCTTAAAAGCTTATTAGGTAGTAATATATTTAAGTAGTAATATGTAGATTAATAAAACAATTATAAATTGATGAAAATTACAGGCTTCAGTTTTTTATTTAAAATTTTACTTAATTTTTAGAATGGCAGCCTAACATCAAAGCAAAAATGAGGAAAGGCTCGAGATATTTCTAGAAAGTTAACTAGTAAATTAATAAAAGGATTACAAATTGATGACAGTTACAGAATAGCAAAGAGAGATGAGGGCACAAGCCTAATTGCACGATATGATTACTCGCTAGTGCGAACTAGTGTCTTTTAATTAAAACGCGTACACCTATTACTTCATTTTTTTTTCTGTCATTGGTAATATTATTTTCATATAACCTAACCTGTCCGCTGAATATCCCTACTACTCATATAACATTAAATGAATGGCTGGTGTGTGCTGTGCCATTTCGGTTTTTTTATTACAAATATGTTTGAGACAGTATTTAAAAACAAAATGTTTTTCAGTATTTCTTGTAGAAAAGAGTTTCATTTAAATTTTAACTGAGAGCCTTTTGTCTAATTAAAAATTTATTACCCTTTTTGATCATAAGGTCTCACTATGATGTCGTGCACTTCGACAGGTAAAGGTGCACTCAGGATATGCAGGACACTGTCAACGATATCTCTGGCTTGAAGAGCGTGGAATTTACTGAACAAGTTGGATGCCTTTCGTGAGGGATCGTTCTTCAGGAATCGGCTTAAAAATTCTGTTTCCACTATTCCTGGACTCACACTCTGAAAAAGAAATTGATAATCTATGAAATTTTTAAAATAGACAACGTATGGAATGACGGATGAAAATTACTCACGAACCTTTTATACATTTCCTTATTTTCTCTTTAAGAAATTCGAATAACTTTCGAATCATTTATTAATAAAGTAAAAATCTGGAAATACAGAGGAGGAATATAATACAGAATATACAGATTGGTTTGGTTTGTCGCTCTACGGTCATCTTATGCGCACGAGGGCTAAACGGACTTTCTAATAGCAGCTTTATTTATATTGATAGTTCTTACTGTAGCTTCATGTGCTTCAAAATGTTTTCCTACAAACGTTGCACTTTGTCGACGCTCAAAAATTTGAATTTTAATATCCAATGAAATCGCTTTCTTTTTCACTTTTGTTATAGGTGAATTATGTGGCATTACATACGAGCTACCGAAAAACATTTCAGTTATAATTAATAAAACCTTTATAAACATCAAAAAGGTAATTTCCCTTTGAACACTAAACTCAAAGCCGAGACAAAAGTCAAAAAGTCAAATTCCATATTGAGGTTATAAAATGCGGGGAATTCCCACAAATGGAAATCGCATAACATTTCTCGTTTACAATGTTGCTGTTATAAAAATAAAATTAAAACAAAGTTTTCTTCTTAGAATTTAGGCCGATCGTGTTAAATCAAAATAAGTCGTGTAAAAAGAGAATTAATTATTTATTTATAATTCGTACTAAATAAAAAACATGTAAAAGAAGTTCTTGTAAAAACAGAATTGGGTGTATTTGGCATTGGGCAAAACAGTTGTCCCATATTTAGCTTAGTAAGAAAATCATGCTTTCAACTTCAATGGGTTTGTCTACAGTGAGTAATATTTTTCAGATGTTACATTTTAACATTTTTATCACTACATATACACGATATACAGCTGTATAAATTGTATATAAGCTGGAGTTACATAATATTAATGTACCCAATACTTCTCGCACTGCCTCAATATCTTGATTCACAAAAATATCAGGTATAAATGAAAATTCATCAGCTTCTTTTACAACAATGAAAGTTAAATCGCATGAAATAAAATATAAATTGGATCTTTGTTATATTTTTAGATAAAATTCCTAATTTCATAACAGACTGTGTACAATATTTTTCTGATTCAAAAAACTGTTTTATGGAAATATGATATTGGCTACCTGGCATATTTCGAGTTAAACCAAACCTACTTTCGAAATTGTTGGTCTGATATTTTTCTGGCAAAATATAATTCAAATTTAATATCTTTTTTACAGTATGAACATATTTCTAAAATTGCAGAAGTTCTAAATTTTATTGCAGAATGTGTTTCTAGCCGTATCGTTTTTTTATAGCTTTCTTTTTAAAAATATATATTTTT
>BPLQ01011838.1:0-50735 GCA_021605075.1 Caerostris darwini
TTTGTTATTTTTTATTGATTTCCGTAATGCTTATCTATCTCCCCTACACACACACACACACACACACACACACACACACACACACACACACACACACATATATATATATATATAATAAACTTAAGTTAGGCTAATCATGGCAGCTATTCATTTTGTGAACTCACAGCTATGCCAAATCAAAAAAAAAAAAATCACCAGCAGAGAATAATATAACATTTTGATACTAAAAGCTAAGTAAAAATGAAGCGAAATGCTTCTTAATAAAATTTTTACCTCACACAGCTACAATATGAATGTTTTCATAAAATAAATAAAATCAAAACATTTCAAAACCAAGATAGGTAAATAACGTAATAGGTGAATGTTTACAATTGAAACGCAATCTTATTTTAAAATACTCATTTCGTAATATGACAAAATTGCTTTCATTTTCTCACTTTTGCAACTTAAATTTAATTTTCAACATCACAAAAGTAAATATTTCACTTTATATATTTAAATTTTCCATCTTGATTACTTTTGCTTATTTATTCCGCTTATTGTTATGTCGACTCAAAAATATGAATGTGTAGGTTTGTTTACAGAAATAGTTAAATAACATCAAAACAACAATAACAAAGCATTTTAGAATGCATAGAAAACAAATTCAGATGGTAAATAAATATCAAAACATATTGTTATTCGCTTGGAACTTTAATATTTCATATATATTTTTTAAATTGAACAATTCAAATAATTTTATTTAGATCTTTGTAGCTATTCTGATGTAAATGTTATGATCTTCAAAGTATGTAACATGGGAAATCTTTTTTTAAAATATGATTATTATTATTCAAATTTAATTGAATGTTTGAGAAATATAGAATAATTTTTAATTCAAAAATTATTCTATATTTCTCAAACACATGTGACACATGTGTTTCTCAAACACATGCGACATGTTATTTTCTTTTTTTGCCGTTTTTACTAACAAAATCGAATTGTATTTTATTCAGAATGCGTGCAATTTCATTTCATACATTAGAAAATATAAATCATTTCTTGTTGCGGTTCGTTGCAGTTTTTAGATATGAAGCAACTAAAAAAAAAAAATTGAATATATTAGAGAGAATGATAGCAGAGGTTATGTATAGGGATTGCAATACCGGTATACCGAATACAGGTATTTTGAGCCATTTGTACAATTTTGTAATACCGGCATTCACAAGTTTAAATACCGGTTTTTCGGTATTTACTAGAAATTTAGACTTCTTATCTGTGAATTATTATTCAGAATTCTTATCTGTGAAAACAAGGTTGTAGTTATGAAAAAGTGTAATTTTTCGATAGTTTTTTAAATTGGTGAGTCTGTTATTCATATTGTATTTGCATATCATACTGTAGAGTTCCAAATATTTTTCAGATTTATTATATATATTATATATATATATATACTTATAAATAATACCCCATTATAATGAATAAGAATAACTTTAAAGAACGTAAAAAATCAGTTGATAATACTTCGGTTTGGTTTCATTATTTATATGATGAAAATAATATGGTGGCACAATGAAAAAAATTTTCAAGATTTATCAAATTGAATGGAGAAGTACAGCGGACTCCATGCACATTTAAAAACGAAACATGATACAAATTTATTAAAGAGGAAAGAACCTAATTGCGATGAAGATACAAACTCAAGCACAGTTTCTAAGCCCAAGCCATCAGGGATTTTATATTATTTAAAAAAAAAAAAAAAAGATAATTTGGATGAAATTATAAGTAAAATGACAACATTAGATGGCTTGCCATTTCGAATGTTTTTTGTGATATTTGCATTCTCTAATAAACCTGGCAAAAAAAAAAAAAAAAAAAAAAAAAAAAAAAAAACACCTGAGTTTTTCTTTCTTTTTCTAAAATTTCTACTACCGGCATTAAAATCGGTATCCCAATATTAAGATCTAAAAAATAACTTTTGGTCCGATATTGCAATTCCTAGTTATGTCACATTCATGATTGTATGGCAAAGTGCGAAGCTGTTGAGCAAAAATCTCAGAGTAGAATCTTTTGGTGATTGATTTGGAAATATTGTTTTTGTTTTCCTTTGAGGATTTGCTACAGCGTATGAAAACATTTGGAAACGTCATTTAACTTAAAACATTAACTTTAAACGTTTTTGTTCGCTTTTGTTTGGGATTTTTATTGGTAGAAACTCAGATTTTGTGACCAAACAAACCTGACATCGTCATTGCAATGTGCTTCTTTGATTCAATGTTTTCAATAGATGTTCAAAATGGCGACCCCTAACAATAATACATGTTTGGTAGCGTCAAAAGAATGTTTGGTGAACAAATTCAAGGATGCCAGGTATTTGGACAGTCGAGCAACGAGGCCCTCAATTGACCCTCATAAATGAAAACTCAGTTGCGAACACGGAGTATGAATAAAATAGAGTGCGCATCGGGGTTGCCGGTCCGAGGATTTGAAACTCGTCACGTGATGGATATTTATTGGGTCATCGTGGCTGTCTGTTGTGAGAATTGTGCTCGTCCCTTGCTACTCTACTTCTTCTTCTTCATGCGGCCTGATGTCAACCGACTAACGCTCTGGCCTTTGGTACTGTTCGATAGCTCGGACACAAAAATTAAACTCCAATAATATTCGACACAGTGGACTCTATGTAAATAAAACTCCTTTATTTAGGCTGCCATCAAGCTCGTAGATGGACTGCCACACGCAACCTTTCTCGTTGGTTACAGAAGTTCAACTCACTTATTTATGCAGCCATCAAACTCGGAGATGCACTGCCACACGACCATTCTCTTTGGTCGCAGTTCATCAACTCTCTTTACTTACATTCTTTTTCTCTCTCCCTGGCCCTCACCCCCCGCCAGACACCCCCACAGACAGGGTGTTTTTCTGGGCATAGGGCGTTGACCTCCCCTAAGCAGGGGGATCTGGGTTTCGACGTAACAGGTACCGTGGGCTTTAGGTTCGAATCCTGGCGGTGGCAGGATGTTTATTAGGGGTTCGAATCCTGGAGGTGGCATGGATGCTTATTAGGGGTTCGGAATCCAAGTTAAAATGTAAGTCCCAGTCCAATTAGCCCAAAGTGTACAAACCAAACCAATTTTCTACATAAGGCCGTCTGTATGCTACCAGAATTGGAGACATGTGCTTTCTTCTTACGGGGTTGGGTTGTCAGCCCTGTGCCCAACTCTCTGCAGTAATATTAGACCAAGGACATAGGTTTAAAGTGGATTACGAACCACTACAAACATCCATGACACCAATAGGACTCGAACCCTATGGCACCAGTAAAGGAGCGCCTACCCTACATTCCTATAAGAAATGTATATTTTAATAAGTTGTACTACCCTAAAAGTTTATTTCATGACTTTTGAATCTTCCTGTATTATATCTAACATTCCAAAAGATTATTTACTCGTGATTACATAGGTAGATGTTATAAAACACGTCGCTCTGATTTAAATTACGATTTTATTTATTCGTTTTACGTCTAGATTCTTTCTTTTACTTAAAAACTCTTTTTATTTACATTATACATAGATGATTCACACAAGAACTTCTTTCGAATTACTTCATTTCGATATTTTCTGAATGACGTCTCGATTTGATAACCTTTAACAAATGCGACGTCATGTTGTTTGACCTTTTAAAATAGTGACGTCTTAACTTACGACCAGAAACACATAACGAATTTCCTTTAAATAATAATTTGATCTAATTTAATAAAATTTAGAGTTGGCTACTACTTGGTTAAACAGTAATATTATTACTTCATTAAGTATATTTACCATAGATTCAAGATTAGGTAAATGGGAGATAATTTGTGAAAAAATATCCCATGTGGTTAAATATTTAATAATAACCCTAATAATAAAATTTCAGATTTTGTTTAAAATTTTAAGATATTCAAATAGTGCTGTATTAATATCTTTGTCTAAAATTTAATTTTTAATTATTCTTAATTTGAACACCCATTCTTAATTTGAACCTTTTAAACTCTGTTAGTTTTAAAAATTCATCTAACTTTTATTTAAAAAAACCCCATTCATTTTTAAAACCATAAATGCTAGCACAATTGAAAAATTTTGTGCAGCTGTGTTTTTCTTCTACCAGACTATAACCGCATGCAGAAAATGTAATATGCCTTTATGTAACATAGATTTAAAAAAAATAATCACGTACAGAAAATGTAACCGTTTTCGAAACATTTTGTAACTCACGTAAAAAGAAATCTTTGTTTATACCGTTTTCTTTTTTGTTCAATTAATTTGACTCTAATCAGTGCAAAAATTAAATTTCATTAATTTCCTTAAAATGCAAAACTGTTTATTCCTTAGTGGGTTAAAAGCAGCCTTTTAGAAGTTCGACATAAACGCAATATCACAAAAGAGTGGGTGGAATGTGATGAAAATTGATAGACAGACAGAGCATGCGTCTGAAGAATTACAAGACGATAGTTTTATAGAATGATGAAATATGCAGGATGATCAGTAAAATGTAAGACTAGTCCTCACTGTGATGCAAGCAACAACCCTACGTGATACAGATTCAATTAGCATGCGGATAGTGGTGCCTGAAGGATGGGAGCTCGTATGCTGTCAACCATTCTCCACAATTCGTGCTCCGATTGCGTCTGAAGACAGTAGACAAATCACGTTCTAAATCACGTTCACGATCTATGAGCGATCAGAAGACATTGCAGGTAAAGGAAGCAATTGGTTGGTGTGCTATTAGAGAGATTTTGCATACCGTATTTTGGACGTCCGTTAGCCTTTTCTCCCTAGCGCGCAAGCTCATAGGAAATTGCGCATGCGTATCTGTAATAATGTTTCCTATGAGCATGTGCGCTAGGGAGAAAAAGCTAACGGACGTCCAAAATACGGTATGCAAAAACTCTCTAATGAATGCTGTGTGTGTTCTCAAATTACCCTACTGGAAAATACTATTTTGCCGCCGCTGAATGTAAGGTAGCATAACGGGCTGCAGAACTCATCAAGGTATCGTTGTATCTTCAATGTGTCTATAAGGCTGACCAGTGGTAACATGGTATCATATCTGATGGCACCCCCAAACAATTATGCCACGTTTAAGAGTGGTATGATGTTCAACAATAATGGTTGGAATGATTGTATAACCTCAAAGTCTATCATCAGTTAAACAGAACTATCATCAGATAAACAGAACCGAGATTTGTTACAGAACATCAAATTGTAACATCCAAGAGGCTTGTTCGTGACACCATCACAATCTTTCGCTTCAGTGGGTTGGCATCACTAGCAGTCCTCACAAAGGGCGGTTTTTGTAATACTTCGTGAAATTGTTCTTCCAGATATTTGAGCATCCAAAGTTCCCTGCACATTACTCAAAACATCGAGAATAATTAATTGTGGAACAGCCATTGCTTCTTTTCCGTGCACTTTTGCAGCTTCAAATATCTTTATATATATAATTCTTCAGTACGTGTGTTTGTCACTAAACTCCTGCTAAACGGCTCGACCGATTTTGATGAAATTGTGTGTGAGTGGATCCCAGAATGGTTTAGATTCACAATTGGACCCGGTAGGTGGCAAATGCAATCGGGTTCTTCTGCAAGTGTGTTTGTCACTGAACTCCTAAACGACTGGACCGGTTTTGATGAAATTTTTTGTGTATGTTTGACAAAACATGGCGAATGTTTTTATGCTATTCCCTTTGTTGTAAGTCGCCATCAGCTGGTACCTACAGTACATCAACCTCTATACCAGCTCGAGCAGTTGCTATGAGAACTGGTAATAATATGTATTCGAGTATGGAAAATGCGTTTCCGTTATCCAATCTTATATACCGTTCAAACGATATCTATGGAAATTAGTATGCTCAGATATTGGAACATGGAGAATGTATTCGTGATGTGTAATTTTCTACAATGCATTTATTTTTGGCAGGACAACGTATGTCGGGTTCTGCTGGTATTTATATATATATATATATACCGAAAACGACAATTAAAGTAGAACTACTCGTAAATGGAAGAAAATAATAAAAATAAAATTTAAAATTTCTCTAACTTGCAATAAAAAATAGAAATGGAATCAATATTATTAATAAATACAGTTTATGTTAATCGTTAGCATTAATTTTTTGAAGACTGCTGTTGTCTTTTTGTCTTTAAATAAATTCAACGACTGCGAGCTAGAATCAAATCTTCATTCAATCTGAAGAAAAACAACTTCCTACAAAAAAAAAATAAAATAAATTAAAATAAAAAATAGAGGGAATATATATGCATATATATATATAAATGTCCAAGATTACTC
Organism: Caerostris darwini; assembly: GCA_021605075.1. Classification (NCBI taxonomy): domain Eukaryota; kingdom Metazoa; phylum Arthropoda; class Arachnida; order Araneae; family Araneidae; genus Caerostris; species Caerostris darwini. Next base: position 6,309 of record BPLQ01011838.1, read on the forward strand.
CCACGCACAAGTTTCCATTTGTTTTGTTGGGGGGGTAATTCTGGAAACAAGTCTTCAACTGCCCGTGAGATAATCCAAGTCGAAGGCAAGTAAAATCCCATTCTCAGTCCGGGCTATTCCATTAGCGAATGCAAATACGTCGTGGGCTGTCTGTTCGCATAACACCCCGTGCGCCCCGCTAAATGACGGCTGGAATGCGGGGGCGGACCGGGCGACGCCGTTCCTAAGAAGCAGACTAATGTCGGGCTCTTTGATGGTGCCGGGCATTGCAGCTCCATGCAATCGCTGCCCAACTGTTCCTTGTCATTAAGCCTTACTGTGTTTCATTGAGAATGGCATGGCCTGTTTATGCCTTATTTAACTCGGTCCAGTTAGATGCTTAGGGTCTGGTCGTGAGTTATGGTGTCGTAAGACAATCGTTTTTGTTCTATGCGTGGGCGGGTTTTTGGACTAGTTATACTGATTACGATCGTCCAATTATATGCGGAGGCCTATTTCTAAAACTTTGAAAACCTGACTTATTTTTTAATTTTTGAGATTTAAAAAAAATATTGGATACTGTTACGCCTAATTTTATCCCAATTGGCTAGCGCTCTGGCCTTTGATACCACAGGCTTCAGGTTCGAATCCTGAAGGCGGCATGGATGTTTGTGAGTTCTTCGGAATCCAATTTAAACTGTTCCGATATGTTTAGCCTTCGTGTGCACAAGATGACCGTAGAGCACAAACCAAACCGAACCTAATTTTATCTTTAGCACCGAACCTACTCGTGGCACAGAGGTACGGGTGAGGGGGCGGGATAAAGTTCGAATTTTCTTTGGCTGTCCATGGGATTCACTGCAATCAGAAACGAGGAGACACGATGGTGATTGATGCAATCAACGTATATTAGCATCTGACATCGATATCAAGTTCCCTGGCAAGCAAATGAAGGGCTGATGTTGCTGAAATTCCAAAATATTTTCCCGAAATAATTCTTCACTGTTCCTTAAATGCTCTTTCTAAATAAGTGGAACGGAGGCTCAGACCCACCATCAAAAAGCAACAAACACATGAATGTAAGCTACTATGATGCCACTCATGGGGTATTAATGCTGAACTGCAATGACAATGCTGGCTACATAATCCACCTATATATATATATATATATATATATACATATATATATATATACTGAAGAGCCAAAACATTATGACCACCCCTACATTTTGCAATGAACTCGCCTGGATGACGTGGAAGGCACGTGATCAGATGGAAGTGGTTTTCAACTGGTATTAACTGGTGGTATTAATCCATGCCAAGGTGGGTAGAAGCTGCGTTGCGCTCCAAAGGTGGGCCAACTCGTTATTGACAGGTGGTCATAATGGTTTGGCTCTTGAGTGTGTATATGTATATGTATATATATATACACACATATATATATATATATATATATATATATAGGTGCCGGATCCGATGAATCAACAGACTGAAATATTCTTCATTTGCCGTCGAGGAGGAGAATGTGAGCTTTTAGGATGCCACTCTTGGGATATTAATGACGAACTGCAATGACACACATACGCAGGCAAGCATGCGCATATATATGTATATATATATATATATATATGCGCATGCTTGCCATATATACATATATATATATATATATGTATCCGATGTATCAGTGGACTGAAATATCTTTCATTTAAACTCGAGGAGCAGAATTTGAGCTTCTAGAATGTCACTTTTCGGATATTAATAACGGATAATAATTCTCAAACTAAGGACTTTGGTTCAAAACCCGACAAGCGATGCCAAACCGAGTCAATGTCAGTGTTGGTCCCGATGAATCAGCAGACAGAAATATGCTTCCTTTGACCTCGAGGATGAGAACGTGAACTTCCAGGATGCCATTCTTGGGATGACCACGAAGTGTAGTGACCAAATGCTGTGAAGCAGACATTTTTTCCCTTGCTGGAACGCTGAAACTGCTGCATACCTGCAGTTGTAGTGGTTCTTTGATGTATTTGATTTTTTTGGGGAATTTAAAAAAAAAAATAACGATTATTGTTTCACATAATGTGCATCTTTGATAATGTTATCATATTGATTTTTTTTAGAGAAATTTTCAAATATTACTTTTTTTTTTTCCATAATGCCAATAATTTTAATTTAAAGTCATTTGCCAATATGAAGCAGATTCAGCACTAGCTAGGACAGAACACAGAAGCCCTGTTACACAAATACAATTTATAATAATTACTCAGTAATAATAGAAAATCTTTTTGTATAATAAAATAAGCAAATTATTGAATAAAACTTATGATAAAGCGATTTGACTTCAAAAATTTCAAGCAAATATTCTTGTTTTAATTTATTTGTTCGAATACTTAAGAATATATAATCGGGAAAATTTTATTAAATTTTTATCTATTATGAAAAAAAAAAATATTCTGCAATTTATTTATTATTGTTTAATTTCTAATTGAGATAAAAATTGATTCAAATGCTATTTGAGCCAAAATATCAACACACACACGAGCATTTATTGGAGAAAATGTAATCAAAAGTAATAAATGTAATAAAAAGAAATTGTATAAGGCAATGAATTACATCTCATAATTCTTTGTAACTGAAAGAGTAATGTAGTTAGCAAAGAAAAAAATATTGCAGGAGATAATATAAAGCGTTTTTATTTCCTTTTGAAAAACAGTGTGTTCCTCTTAGGAATGTTTTATCGAATCGTCTTATTTCGGATTTGATAGAATGTTTGAATTATCGAATAGAAAGTATAACTAGGAATAATAAATCTGAGTAATATCAAAATTCGTAAAATATATCATACTTATATAATGATATATTTTGTCATCATTATTAATTCAAATATGTATATTCAATGACAACTTCTATCAATAGAATGTTAATTTTGTGAGAATTTCTTTATGAGAAAAAGATTCTGAGAAATTTTCTTTTTAATTTCCGGATTCAATTAAAAGAAAACGCCATAAATCATTTGGATGAATTTTGATTAAAAAATCGTTAAAAATCGTTTGGATAAATTTCGATTTAAAATACATCGTAAATCGTTTAGATAAATTTTAATTAAAAAAAGCATTTTTAATTGATGGGATAAATTTTAATAAAATAAAAGCTTCAAAAATCGTTTAGATAAATTTTGATTGAAAAAGCGTCATAAATCATTTGGATAAATTTTGATTGAAAAAGTGCCATAAATCATTTGGATAAATTTTGATTGAAAAATCGTCATAAATCGATTGGGGAAATTTTAATTAAATTTACGCCTTATACATCGTTTGGATAAATTTTCACTCAAAAAAGTGTCATAAATAGTTTGGGTACATTTTGTTTAAAAAAGCGTCATAAATTATTTGGAGTTATTTTAATAAAATAAAAGCTTCACAAATCGTTTGGATAAATTTTGATTGAAAAAACCGTTTTTTAAAATTTTAATTATAATGCATTATAAATTCATTGGAAAAAGTTTTAAATATCTGGAATTAGAGCTTGAGAATTTAGCGAGGTTAATAATTTTTTTTTTTTTTTTTTTTTAGGCTTAGTATCCGATCGCAGTACACAAAATTCTGCGCAAGCAGCAAGAGTAAAAACTTGTTTATTTCGATCTTCTTGAGGTAGTGGGCCATTGAAAAGATTTCTTTTCATGTATGCTTTATCCATGTTTCTTGATTAAAACGACAGTGGCTAAGCGTAGGAGTTCCAGCATATTCCAGTCCCGATTTGCTTTGGAATGAGAAAAAGATAGAGAAAGTGAGAGAGAGAGAGAAAGATTTCAACGAGTGCTTGAAGAAAGCGTATGCAATCTTGGTAAGAAGACAGCTTTTTCTTCTTTTTTTTTTCTTTGTTTCTTTTTCTTTTCTTTTTTTTTTTTTTTTTGCTTACTTTAATACTTTTTCCCGCCATCTTTTCATCAGGTCGTTCCAAGAATCTTGAATGAATAGAATTCGAAGTTCTTTTTTTTGTGTTGTAGCTATGTTGCATCTTTTTCAAAAGATCTTATTGGATATTTTCTCTGAAAGTTCTGTAAATGGCGGGGAGATTTTGATGAAATTAATCTTTTGTGTGTGTACAGTAGAGAAGGATTAAGTGAAAAGTATTGGATTTATGAATCATGCTATTGGAGAATTCGTCCTTCAATTGAATGGTGTGTTTTTGGATATCATTGAATGCAACATTATTTTTAGAATCTTTTGCGGGGAAACTGAAGAAAATGTAAAATTTACATACCGAGAATATGTCACACATTGAAATTTATTTTATCTGATGAAGTAAACTAGTTTATGGAAAAATTAAAACTTAGTAGGTGATATATTATACCACTTTTGCTATCAAAAATATTGCTTGAAAATGAATTTTATGCCTGCGTTCTACAATACTTTTTTAATTTTAAGAGACATGATATAGAATATTTTTAAAATTATGTAAAAACAAACATTAAGAATAACTAGTACTCGGCACTTTTATTTATAAATTATTCTTTAAGATTTCAAGGTACACCATTCTATCCATAACGCCATCTATGAAGACGAGACCACTGTATATTATATAAAAAACAGGGAACTAAAATTGGAGAAATTTTAATCTTTAATAAAATTCACATTCATGACACTTACGATGACACAATTCCTTTCATTATCATTCTTATTTTTATTAGATTCATAATTCAGACTAATTAAATTGGACTCTATGATCCAAATACAAAAAATAATTCTTCAATAATTATTCTCGCATTTTTGTGAGGCTACTTATTTAAATGAAAGAAAATTAGATTCATAATTCAGTTAGACCTATTGGATAGGACTAATTATGATCCAAATCCAAAAAAATTGGTGCATCTATGCTAAAGGGTAAAAATCCGTTTATTTCGTTCTTCCTGCAACAGATCTTCTTTTAAGGTACATTGAAAGGATTCCTTTTCATGTATGCCTGATCAATGTCCGTCTAAAACGACTGTAGCTAAGTATAGGAGACTCCGGCATATTCCAGTCACGATTTGCTCTGGAAAAGAGAACCAGGCAGAGATTTGGACGAAAGTTAGCAGAAAAGCGTATGCAATCTTGATAGCAAGACGACTTCCTTTTTTTTCTTTGTTTTTTTTCTCCCTTCATATTGAGCACTCTTTTTTTTTCTTTTCCCCGCCATGCTTTCATCAGGTCGTTCCAAGAATCTTGAATGAATGAATCTCGGGGATCTTCTTTGGGTAGAAAGCTTGTTGCTTTTTTACGGGGATGGTTTTATCAGGTATTTTCGTGGTTCTGTAAATGGTGATAGGATTTTTATGATCAAACTAATACTATGTGTGAACAACAACAACAAATAAATCAGGAAAATATTGGTTTTATGAAAAGTAGTTATAGGATAACTTGTTCTCTCTCTCGCTCTTTTTTTTTGTTGGAATCGGTGGGCGTCGTGTTCCATTTATGTATGCAATTAACAGCCCACCGACAGGTAATGAGGTTTTTTTCCCTGCCATGCTTTCATCAGGTCGTTCCAAGAATCTTGAATGAATAGATTTCGGGGATATCTTCTTTGGGTAGAAGGCTTATTGCTTTTTATGGGGATGGTTTTATTAGGTATTTTCGTGGTTCTGTAAATGGTGATAGGATTTTTATGATCAAACTAATACTATGTGTGAACAACAACAACAACAACAAATAAATCAGGAAAATATTAGTCTGATGAAAAGTAGTTATAGGATAACTTGTTCTCTCTCTCGCTCTCTTTTTTGTTGGAATCGGTGGGCGTCGTGTTCCATTTATGTATGCAATTAACAGCCCACCGACAGGTAATGAGGTTTTTTCCCTGCCATGCTTTTATCAGGTCGTTCCAAGAATCTTGAATGAATAGATTTCGGGGATATCTTCTTTGGGTAGAAGGCTTATTGCTTTTTTATGGGGATGGTTTTATCAGGTATTTTCCAGGTTCTGTACATGATGATAGTATTATAATCAAACTACTACTATGTGCGAACAACAACAACAAATAAATCAGGAAAATATTGGATTGATGAAAAGTAGTTATAGGATAATTTGTTCTCACTCTCTCTTTTGTTGGAATCAGTGGGAGTTGTATTCTATTTATGGATGCAACTAACAGCCCACAGATGCAACTTTCTTTTTTTTTCCTCTCCGCACATCACCTCGTACATAGCGCTATTTAGCCTTCTGTCAGTGAAGAATTGGAAGGTGGAACATCAGTGGACCCCAGATATACCACGAACAGTCCACCGATGGATGTTGAGAGAAGGATAGTGTCCCACAGCGAGTACTTTTAAGCGTAACTTCTCAACATTATTATCTTTTTTGGGGAGAAAATCCAGAAATCTTCCCTCTAGACAACCTGACTATCGAATGTGAAATGCTTTACTGGCACTGTCATAACATAATCTTCATCGATTTTTCTCGCTTCTGAAAAGAGGTCCCCAGAAGACTCGAAACTGGAACGTTCTGCAAGCTAACTTCTTACATTACAACTGAGAATATAAATTTGGTTTTGTCTTGTATAGCAACATTATTTTTGGATATCATTGGTTTGCAAACGATTCAAAAAAAAAATAATAAATAAATAAAGTCGTTTGCGAGAAAGAGATAAATGTGTTTTTTATTTCAGCATTGACATTTATTCAATTCCTTCTATTAGCTCACACTCTCCCTATATATATCTTGTTCAAATTTTCAATCGTTCATAAAATATTTTTATTCATCCACTCAAGTTCAACTACATTTTTTTGAACTTGTAGTGGATGACACTGGATGTTAATACAGTCTTTTCAAATATTAATTCAGTAATTAAATTTAATTAATTAATTTTAGTTTTTTTTAGATTTAAGTTGCATATATCTACCAAAAGATAGCGCCCGATAAACTTAAAACAATGAGTGAAAATTATATATAAAGGACTTTCTGCAATTCAGTGAAAAAAAGTAGGAATTGACTTTAAAATTTTTTTTTTTTGTATTATTTGATTTTGTTAATTAATTTTGTTTTTGCAAATGCTTCCCATATTCAAGCAAGTAAAAATAAAGTGGATAGCGCGAACTTATTTTCCTTACTGGAATACATATTATTACCCATTTTCATAGCGATTGGTTGAACGGTACAGAAGTTGATACACTGCAGCACCATCTGGTGGCAACTTACAACAAAGGGAATAGCATAAAAACAGTCTCCATGTTTGTCAAACACACACACAAATGTTCAACACAATCGGTCCAGCCGTTTAGGAGGAGTTCAGTGACAAACACATATACAGAACAATTATATATACATATATATATAAAGATATATAATTACAAAAAATTATAAAAAAGAACTTAACTTGTATGTTGGAATTAACACTTACGTTAGACTTAGTGCTTACTTGTGGAAATCTAATTGTTCGTAATTTGTATGGAAGGCTTTACAATTTACGGTTTTACGTAGTTGCCTAAATGAAAAAAAAAAAAAAAAAAAAAAAAAAAAAAGAGGAAAATTATGTGTTCTTTTGTTATAAAATGAATACATAAATGAGATTTATTTTATAACGCTTTGTTTTAATATGTAAAAATCTTAAACTTCACTACACTTCGAAGAGCACAACGTATTGTCAATCTTTAAAAGCTACAAAGCACCCCACCTTTTAGAACAGTGACATTCATTTTCTCGTCAGTCATTTTATTCTTATGTTAACAATTATTTTTTAAACTTTTAGTCTTGATTAACTCTAAAAGCATATTTTTTTTTTAGTTTTTTTTTAATTGTTTTTACCTCTAATCTCTTTAAAACAAAATACATACCAGACAATGTAATCCATTTAATTCGCGTTTCTTAAATGGATTTCGAACAAAGCAACAAAAGAAAAAGATAAAAAAGAGACACCACAGTAGCATTGATATTTATTGAGAGTGAATTGTACTAAAGAAAATAAATGAATAAATAAATCAATAAAAACAGCGCGAATTAGACATTCGTTAAACTATGGTTAAACCAAGGTCAAGCAGACGAGATTAAATTCGATACGATCTATTTTTAGCAGCTGCGTTCTATTTTTGGAATGGAGCCTAGAACGCCTTATTTTAGTTGTTCTAGTAATGTGCTTCGTTAAAATCAATAAACAGAGAGCTAACATTCTAAAGCAATGCAATGCGACAAAAGAATTGTTCTTAGTGGAATGTTTCCGGTACTGTTAGCAAATGTATTCTGAATTCTTTTTTTTTTTTTTTTAGAATTCTTTTTAGAACGTTTAGTCATGTAAAGTAATTGTAAATTAAGCTGGACGTGGTTGTAACAATTACCTTTTGTGATAAATGCTGCAGTTTAAGATAATTCGGTTTGGATTTGTGAAAACACTTTAATGAATAATGAATTTAAATTATTTGAGTCTCGCGCTCCGTTGTAAACATTGTTGGGCATTGTTTAAATCTGTGATTAGTTACTGGTGGCTCGATTGTTGTTAAAACATAGATTTTGTATTCGATGGAAAGAAAAGGGAAGACTTTCTCAATTAGCAGACGTCAAAATGTGTTGAATACTCAGCAGAAAGAATATATTAAATTCATGCAATTCTGAAAAAGAATAACTATTTATTTAATCATGGACTTTTGTGATCGGTCACAAAATGTAGGATGAAAATATTTTCTGCAGACTAAAATTAATCACCTTAAGCAAATGAGAAAAAAATGACATAATATAAATTTTTGATAAAAAGCTACTTTAATTACGTTTGCCTATAACCTTAACTATCTATATCTTTTTTACGTATGTTTTTAAACTGTCTTTTCTAGGAAAAATATTTATTTAAATACTGACTTATTTCATTGTTCACAAAATGGTCAATCGCAAAGGTTCTCTTTCAATTACAAAGGTCTTTCCTACAGACAAAAATTAAGAGTAAATGTGAAAAATAAATGTGCAAATGAGAATAAGTAAGTAAGTAAATAAGAAAAAAATGATGTTAGCTAAATTTTGGATAAACGAAAACTTTGATTACATTTGTCTATAACTTCTTTTATTACTTAAGTGGTTAGACTATCTTTTTTTTTCCATGTAATTTTTCTAATTCAAAAATAGCTTTCATTACAAGCAATTAACCTTTCAATAATATATATATGTATATATATAAATTAACGATTTAATTCTTTTATCTGGTGTGAAGTCTAAAATTTCAAAACAACATCGTCGCTGTATATTTATTAACTAAACTAAACCAAAATCTTGTTTTGCACCTGGCGCCCTCTGGTGGCGCGATCACTTCGTTCATAGTTTTTTTAAATTTGACTTCAGAATTTAAAAAAATTAAAATGGTAAAATTTTAGAAATGAGTATGATTGTGCTCTTTGTAACATATATTTTTAAAATTTTTTATTATATGCGCTTATTTATTTTATTTTTACTTTCTAAATACTTTTTATTTATAAACAGTCTTATAGAATAATATTTCTTTTATAATTTGTCGAAAGATAATTTGATATGATATTTTATTATTCTAATAAAATTTGCCAATACTAAAAATTGCATTACTTTATGAAACTGCAGGGCATATCTGGTAACAAATAGCTATAATATAATACTATATGATATATATATATATTTATATATATAAAATTCGTAATATAACTTTAACGCTATAATACTACTTTGAATAACGTAGCAGATCACATGCTAAATTTTTATACTGTGAAATCTCAACTCAAAACTAGATAAACAATGCTTTCCAAGTATGGATTCCAGACATCGGTACTTACGTATTAACGATACCTTGGCGACAGACTTGGCGGTTTTAAGTGTCGGTAATCTTTATTATTTGGATTAAAAATGTTTTGAAAGCGTCTTGATTTTAAATAAAGTGTTTCATATATATTTTGTTATTTGAAACAAAAAATTTAAGTGTAGATTGGCGCCAAACCTGTAGCTGCGGTTGGCGCGTGTGCTCTTTATTGGCGCAACTGTCGCCAAGGTACCGTTAATACGTAAGTACGCAGACATCTATAGAATGAAATGTATTTTTAATGCTGCAATAATATTTGGAGCGTTTAATAAATAGTTATGTTATATTTACAAACAGTAAAAGCTGGCTTCTAATTTGAACAAAATAATGTATTAATACATTTTAAACACAATAAAGTAACAATAATTAACACATTTCAAACACAATATACTGTATCGTTAATGTACGATTTTAAAAATAAATTAAGGAAACATTTAATGAAACCTTTTTTTAAAATTTTTTTATGTACGAATAAATTTTAAATGACTCTGTTACACTAGTCACATATACAGCTCAGAAAACTGCTTAACATTTTTTCTAATTAAGATTTAAAAAAAAAAAATTTTATCATGATATTATGCAATTAGAAAATAAATATATAAATAACGTTACTGATGCCTCATAAACTCTCAAAAGGAATTTTTTTTTTTTTTGGCGAAGATAATTTAAAGTCGCCAAGTAAGGTGACCTTGGCAACCAATTGACAGACGCTGCCACATTTTATTACAGAGCCTGCGCAAATGAAAAAAAAAAAATCGTAAAAAAAAGAAATTGCTTACGAAACAAATAGAGATAAATAATCAATAGGGATTATATTACATTGTCTAAAAATAACACATCCTTAAAATGAATAATTAAAAAATTTAAATAAATAACGAAATGTGAAGGCATTTATATATTCTCTTTTCTAACTAAGCCTCATTTCTACACATTCGAATATTTTAATTCGCGAGCAAATTTTCATTTGTTTTGATTTCTGCATGATTGAAATTCAATTGCAGTTACTAAAGAAGCAACTGTTCTATTATTAACACCCAAATTCCTTTTGAAAGTGCTAGAAGTTAAATATAGGCTCTTTTATCCATTTTCTATCTAGGTCATCCATTTGCTTTTGTACATAGTCTCTCGTTTGTTCTGAAAATGTCAAATACAAGTTGAAATTTGCTTTTGCGCTGCTTTGAAATTCTTTAATTTAATTATACTAGTGTTAGTTACAAAAAGTGCTTCGAGAATAGTTAAAACTTAATCATTTCCTTGTTCTCTAAAGCTCTTCGTATCGATAGAATGAATACAAAATTTGGAACAAGAAATTAGATTTTCTTTTTTTTTTAAATTTCTTATTAAAAGAAAATCTTTTAAAATTCTTTTTGAGAATTTTTTGTTTTGATTTTAAGAAACAATTTATTAAATATTATAATTCAGACGAGTAACTTATTAAGTAAACAATTAAATTTATTTTTTAAATACAGTATGGTCTATTTTCATCAAGTATGATGAATTTTTAAAATATGAATAATTTTTTATATGTAGATTACGAACAGATTTAATTTGCTAAAAAATGTTTCGGTAAAATTGCAGAATAGGGGCAGTTGGGATTTGGCATCAAAAAATCTTGTCGCCAAAGTGCGCTAAGTAAAGGGTTGCAATTGTAAGTATAGTGAAATTTGTAGTGTTTGTATTAAACCGGGTCACCACATTTGGTAGCTTATCGCATTGTTGGGGCCACAAAAAATCATCAAATCCAAACGGCCCCTATTTTTTGATTTGGCTAATATTTATTTTTACAAAATAACAACACAATTTACTTAAAAGTTACATTCTATGTTACTTTATTAAGAGGATAATGACATTCTATTGGAGTGACAGTACTTAGGATAATAGAAATTTATAATAATGTAAATGATATGTTTGATTAGAATTATAACGGTACGGCTTACTGAAGAAAATTGTATTAAAGATTATCTCATTTTCAATGGAGGAAAAAGAAACATTATGTTCTATTATTAGAATACTCAAATAGTTTGTAAACAAACAGATTATGTTAAAAAAATAAGAAAAGTTTTGTATTTGAAAAACAATAATGATAAACAGAATAGACAGCAAAAGGAAGTAAAATTTGCTAAAAGGTATTGCTAATTTTTTTGGTTAAAATGCAATTTTTTTTTAGTAAAAAGCAGTTTTTATTAAGAAATAAAAGACCATGTAGAAAATTTAAAAAAAAAAAAAATCCCTCACCAGAATGGTAAACAAACTATTTGTTAAAAGAAAACAATAAAAAAAGATCATGATTAAAAAATTTAGATGTATTTGTAGTTTGAAAATAACAATGATAAACGTACTGACTATTCAATACACCAAAATGAATTAAATTATGTTACAAATTAATTTTCATATGCAGTTAAAGAAAAATCATGAACATAAATAAAAGACGATTATTTTGTTCGAGTAAGCAAGTGCAATGTTTAAAAAAATGTATATTCGAAAAGTTTTAGTGTATTGTCTTTAATAATGATATAAAAATTCAACAAAAATAAACAAGATAAAATAAAAATATAATAAAAAAACCAATTTTATTATATAAGGTGAATTTGGCGAAAAAATTATTTGTTTACAAGAAAACGAACTAACTAAACGAACGAACTATAAAAAAAAAAAAAAGATTCCATTTCCATACGTTTCCTTTGCCGAAATATAATAATTAGTGGATTGAATTACATATGAAATAATGCGGCATCGTATATCAAGAATTGTTTAATAAACTTCGAGAACTTTAAATTACTTGTAAAACGATACAATAATGAACATTTTAATTATTATGTTATCCTTTTTTTTCAATTAAGGAGTTGCTATTAAACAGTATGAAACGTATTTCATACCTCTTAAAGAATTAAATAAATACAAATACAAATAAAATTTTCTTCTCTCATAATTATTTAAACATGAACATCAAACATTTTTAATTAAAAAACAAGTAATATAAAAAAAAAAAAAAAATTCCTACTTTTTTTTTCACTCCTTTATAAGTCAATTACTACTTTTTTTTCATTCTATTGTTCTTTATAAATAATTTTCAATCATTTTTTAAAGTTTATCTGGCGCCATCTATTGGTAGATATATGCAACTAAAATCTAAAAAAAAAAACAAACTAAAATTAATGAATTAAATTTAATGAATGAATTAATATTTAATAAAAAGCATGTATTTCCTTGACATCCAATGTCATCCACTACAAGTTGAAAAAAAAAAAATGTATTTGAACAAGTTGAGTATTTGGATGAATAAAAACTATTTTATGAACGATTGAAAATTTGAACAAGATATATATAAAGGGAGAGTGTGAGCTAATAGAAGGAATTGAAAAAAGTATTGAAAATGTGTGAAATGATAAATGATAAAATAATGAACATTTTAAAATAAACGAAAAAAAATAAAAATAAATAAAAATAAAAATAAAAAATAAACAAACGAATTTGTTAAAATAAACAAACGATCTGCAAAACGATTTTTTTAAAAAATGATTCCATTTCTACAAATTACGTACGTTGCCATTTGGCAAATAATAATAATTAATGGACTGAATTATGTACGGAATAAATGCAGCAGCTTATATTAAGAATTGTTTAATAAACTTGGCGAACTTTAAATTGCATTTAAAACGATAAAATAATGAACAGTTTCATTATTGTGTTAACATTTTTTTTAAATTAAAGAATTGTTATAAAACAGTATGGGACTTATTCTCTGCGTGCGAAAGAATTAAATAAATAGGCAGATGAATTTTTTTCCACTTTAATAATGATTTAAATATGAACATCAAACATTTTTGATTTAAAAAAAAACAAATTGAAAATGAGATCATAATTTTATTCTGTTCTAGTTTGAAAGACAATGAAGAAAATTAATTTCGGAAACAATATATAAATTGTGAAGAATGTCTGTCTTTCTACTCATCTAAAATGGACGACACTTACACATGTAAAATAATGACGAAATTAAAAAAAAAAAAAAAAAAAGACTGAAACCATAGCGAGTGAGTATACGATTTCAGCATTTTAATTACATTTTCACCTTAGTAATTGAATTAGAAATACTTTTTGGAAGACATGACGATCAAAATAGAAATGATGTCATTATTTCGGCCAATCAACGGCTTTATCTCTCATGATGTCAGTTACAGCCACGCCCATGCATTTCTTGTTATCAGTAACGTGAAAATAGGTCAAGATCTTTTATTTGTTGCTTATCTTTGTGTTTTCGCCGGGGATGTAGCTCAGTGGTAGAGCGTTCGCTTTGCATGTGAAAGGCCCGGGGTTCGATCCCCCGCATCTCCAACTTCTTTTTAATTCATGTTATTACTGAATTAGTAAAAAAATATTAACTGAATTAAATTTAAAAAATAAATTGAAAATGAATCTTTTAAATTATTGTTTTAAAAAATTATACATAAATAATTTTAATTTAATTTTTTTCTTTTGTTATTATTTCATTAAAACTACTAAGAATGCAGAATAATTAATTGAAAGATTAACGAAAAGTAAATTAAAAAACTGGAATTTTTTAAGTAATGTTATTATTGAATTAGTAAAAAGATATTAACTGAATTAAATTTTAAAAATAAATTAAAAATTAAACTTTTAAATTATTGTTTTAAAAAATAATTTATAAATAAATTTAATTTAATTTTTTTTTTTTGGTATTATTTCATTAAAACTACTAAGAATACAGAATAATTAATTGAAAGATTAACTAAAAGCAAATTAAAAAATTGGAGCTTTTGAAATATTGTTTTAAGAAATTATATATAAATAATTTTAATTTAATTTTTTTTCTTTCGTTATTATTTCATTAAAACTACTAAGAGAATACTAAATACAATACAATATGAAAATTAATTGAAAGAAATTTTAAAAGTAAATTTAAAAAAAAAATGAAACTTTTCAATTTTGGTTTTTGTTATTATTTCATTAAAATCACGAAGAACATATGAAAAATTATTGATTGAAATTTTAAAAGTAAATTAAAAATAAAGCTTTTAAATTATTATTTTAAAAAATTATATATAAATAATATTAGCATATTAAATAAAGTTTTAATTGTTAGGAAAAACATTTATTAGAATAAAAATCATAAAATTAATATAACAATTTTTTTTTCATACAATTACAATCAAGATATCATAAAATTTACTTTGAGGAGAAGTAAAACGATGCACAGAGTCGGCGTGGTTCGGTGGTCTAGGGGTATGATTCTCGCTTAGGGTGCGAGAGGTCCCGGGTTCAAATCCCGGCCGAACCCGTTTGCTGAATTTTTTGTTCCATCCGGATTTAATAATGTAAAAATTCTAATTAATTTGAAATGGTCGAAAATCCGTAAAAAACATTGTACAAGGTAATCTTATTTTTAATTACTAAGAACAAAGTAATATACATTAATAATCCCTATTTAAAAAAATTAAGTTACCTCAATTTGAATTTAACTGATAAATAAAAAAAAACATATCAACATTGAAATTAAAAATTCATATTTGTACATAAGATTAACGATCCTTAAAGAACGATACCACAATCTTGAATTATTGATATATGCTTGATTTATTGATACACCCAATTTATAAATGATGATATAAACATGGCATATAGCTAGAAATGTTTTTCATAAATAGAGAATCATGCATAAAAAATAAACATTTGATCAAAAATTGAAAATAATTATATCAGAGTTTTTTTTATTTATTTTTTTTAAGAATGTGTTCACTTTTTGGATAAAAAGAGTTTGATGTATACAGAATCCTTGGAAAGCTTTAAAAATTTTCTAAATTTTTTTCTTTAATACAGGGTGATTATAATTAAAGTGCTACTTTCAAAATGCTGCAAAAAAAGGGCCACTCATCACAATGAGTTCAAATTTGAACTGAAGTCACTTGAAGAAGTGTGAAAAGGTATGGCATCAAAAAAAGTTCCAACGTTCATCAATAGATGGCGCTATAAGCGGCATAAGAAAGCGAATTCGACTGACAGTGATATTTTGAATCGAAATAACAACATATTTGGCATGAGTTGTACATCACACAACTGTAGTGTTCAGTGTGCTTGATTGTTTGAAAAATTGTTTGGGAAAAAAGACTTCCAAATCATTCAACAGTGACATTGTTAGTGGAAAGCCCATACACCACGGCAAGGTCATACCAAATTGGATGGAAAAATCGGTGGAATTTTCTTTTGATGCCAGGCCGTTTCCCCCTTCTTCAATATCTTCAGTTCAAATTTGAAGCCATTGTGACAAGTGGTTTTTTTTTTATAGCATTTTGAAAGTGGGATTTTAATTATAATTGCCCCGTGTATACTGACAAATTTTTTCACCTGGAGTCGCTGTAAAACCTTATTTTATAAATGAATAAATGGATTTATGCATTGAAGCAGATAAAATCTTTCTTTTTTTCACGCTAGCCCGTTAATATAATTTTAAAATCCTTTTTTAACAAGTTAACATCAAACTAAAAACTTATACAGCAACTGAAATTAATATAAAAGAATTATTATTTTAAAACATTAATTAGGTCAAAGTTAACTTCAATCAAAATTGAAAAGTTCAAAGTTGATGTGTTTATCAAAGTTGTAAAATTTAAAATATAAATAAAAAGTAAGAGTAATTTATTATTTAATTACATTAGCAATTCAGAAATACATTTAAATGAACAGCTTAACACATGACATTTCAATTATAGAATGTTTAGAAAATTAACAGATTCCATTTTGGAAAAATTATAATTTAGAAAAATAACAACTATTCATTAAAAATGTCATATTTAAAAAAAAAAAAAAAAATTATGCATAAAAAATAATAAAAAACATTTAAATGATATACTAAAGACTGAAATAATAAATTTTTTAGTAGCGGTATAAGTTGAAAAGTCACACTAAATTATTTAATGTTTCTAACTAGTTCAAGGACAATTACTTTTAGAATTTTAACAAGATAGTTCGTTACGAACCTTTTTAATATTCCATTTTCTTTAATAACTTAAGTTGAAATGTCGTTTTTATTCCTTTTTGCGTGTCATAAAACTCGACATATTTTAGTTGAGGAGTTAAAGTTTTTAAGAAATATAAGAGCCTTGTTTAAAATAATTGTTTCCGAGAAAATTACATTCTATAACAAAGGGTTGTTAAGCGAAATAAATAATTATGAATAGTTTAGTAGGTGATAATCTAAGTTTATATACAGGTTGATTATAATTAAAGTCCCATGTTCAAAATGCTGTAAAAAAAGAACCACTCAGCACAATGAGTTCAAATTTGAACTGAAGATACTTGAAGACGGGGGTAACGGTAAGGCAACAAAAAAAAAACCCCGGAAAAATGTCCACCAATTTTTCCCATCCAATTTGGTATGACCATGTCTTGGTGGATGGGCGTTCCACTAACAGTGCCACAACTGTTGAATGACTTGGAAGTCAATTTTTCCATCAAAAAACCGAAACAATCAAGCACATTGAACACTACAGCTCGTCTAATGTGCAACTCATGTCAAATAAGTTGCAATTTCGATTCAAAATATCACCGACAGCTGAATTCACTTTTTTATGCCGCTTAAAGCGCCATCTATTAATACATTTTGGAACATTTTCTGATGCCGTACCGTTTCTCCCTTCTTCAAGTATCTTCAGTTTAATTTTGAACTCATTGTTAAGAGTGTTTTTTTTTACAGCATTTTGAAAGTGGGACTTTAATTATAATCACCCTGTATATAAAAAAACTACAGCAATTTTTGTACAAGTTTTCAGGGAATTTGCCATTGTGTAAATTTAAAGTAACTCATCGTTTACAAGTACTGCCCCTAAAATATTATTTACAAAAATTGTCTTTATTCTTTAAACTGCAATCATTATCAAACCGAATAAATGTAAGTTCAGCTTGAAAGGATATATTTTGTAACCAATTTTTGAGTTACCATTGTAAAGAATATCGTTCATAATCTTTCTGTTTAAATATCACACTACATGTGGACAGAAATAATATTCAATTAAAACAGGATAATATTGGAAATTGTGTGATTAAAATTGTAGTTAAATAACTAGATCCATAAGGATTGTTAGTTACACATGAAAATTGTATTATATGAATTGTTTGTGTTTCAAAAAAAATAATCACACGAAAATGGAGAGAAACTTTTCATGTTAATATTACAGTATAAAAGACAAAGTAATAATTTTATGGTATTCAGTGAATATTCTACAGTTTAAATATCACAACACAGTTGGATAGAACTAATATTCATTTAATATTGGACGTTATTGTAAATTCCGTTATTAAAATTGAAGGTAAATAACTAGATTTATGTGTATGGTTAGTTACATGAATATTGTGTTGCACGAATCCATCGAGTTTAAATGAAAACAAGTAATATAAAATTTTTTTTTTTAAGTCAATTCCTACTTTTTTTCCACTATATTGCAGAAAGTCCTTTATAAATAATTTTCATTTATTTTTTTTAAGTTTATCTGGCTCCATCTATTGGTAGATACATGCAACTTAAATCTAAACAAAAACTAAAATGAGTTAATTAAATTTAATTACTGAATTAATATTAGAAAAACCTGTATTAACAGCAAGTGTTATCCACTGCAAGTTCAAAAAAATGTATTTGAACTTGAGTGGATGAATAAAAAGTATTTTATGAACGATTGAAAATTTGAACAAGATATATATAGGAAGAGTGTGAGCTAATAGAAGGAATTGAATAATCACATGGAAATGGGCACAAAAACTTGTCGTGTCAACAAAGCAGTATAAAAAATTAATTATTAATTTTATGGTATTCAGCGAATATTGCATTGTTTAAATATCACAATACACTTGGACAGAAATAATATTCATTTAACATAAGATGATATTCAAAATTGCTTTATTAAAACTGAAGGTAAATAAGAAAATTATGTGCCCATTATTAGATAAAAAAAAGAATACAAGTAGATATTAATTTATTAAAAAATATTAATTAATTAATTAAATTTAAAAAAAAATTCTTCATATATAATTTTTCTTTTTTTTTTATATTACTATAATTTCAAGTAGGTAATAAAAAGATAAACAATAGAAAATAAACAATAACGATAGGAGGGAAATTTATATCGGAACGTTAATGAATCATAATTTAACATAAGATGATATTGAAATTTGCTTTATTAAAACTGAAGGTAAATAACTAGAATTATGTGTATTGGTAAGAATTGATATTTATAGATACGAACATTGGTAAGAATTGGTATAATTTGTAGATATGAATATTCAGTTGCACGAATCCATTGTGTTTAGTAAGTGAAAATGGGCACAAAATCTTTCCATGTGAACATAGACACCAAGTAATAAGTTTATGGTATTCAGCTATTGGGAAGAAACATAAAAGCAAATCTCTCAATCTAAAATCATCATCATTAGCCTTTTCTGTTCCATTATCATAAGCGTTTGTGGAAGGGGTTAATAAATTTTTATTGTTATTCATCCTACAAACAATAAAATCAGATGATTATTTTCTTGATTGAACATTCTAATGAGGAAATTGTAATTCTAATTGTAATTGTAATTGTAATCCTAATTTGTAGGAAATTTTGCAAGTGTTTGGCTTTTGCAATTAAGATATGCAACTTACTACAAACCCATCTTATGGAAATATATGCTTATTGCTTCTTAGTCTTTAATGGTGAGAAAAATTAAATAAGTAATTTTCCTGTTGATTCAAATTGATTAGTAAATTAAGAATATTTGAAATTCCAATTAACTTATCAGAGTCCATTTTTGCACTTCAAACAAAAGGATTTTGTTATTTTATGCTTCTTAGAATGTTATTATAATAAATTTGTATACCCTGCCCTATCATATATGTCTACCTATTTAGCAAGTGGATCGGGTTTGGCAATTTAACTTTAGGAAAGAATTCGAAAAAAATCATCAAGTATATATATATTCGAATTCTTTCCTAAAGTTAAATCCCAAAACTTGCCATCGTTGTCCATTTGTGATCTGTGAAGTAAAATTTATTGAATTAAAAAAGGAAAGAGTGAATTACGTGCATGAAAATGTAATATGAAAAAAATTATATTCTGCCCACTATTATTTGCAAAAAATTAAGTACCCTTTTTTGAGTTCAATAAACGAACTAAAATAAAACTTTCACATCTATCAAGGTAAATTCTTATTCATATTTTACTGAAATAATTTTTTAAAACAAAAGGATTTGATTTAATGGGAGTAGGAAAATAGCGTTGTGTTTTAAGTAAACATTTTTTTTCTCCTTTTTTATGGAGCAGGTGTTTAGCTTCCTCAAATATTTGCTCATACCATTCAACTTTGCCGTTTGAAAACCAGAAATTAAACAGCGAAATACGTAGTTTATGAAACAGTAGTATGCCATTCCACCTGAACAATTTATTACATATGTCCCAATAAGACTTCTCACCTACATAATTCCCGAACAGTAAGGGTGCAATTCAGCTCTAAGCATTTGGCGAGTGATCCAAGTTTGGCGATTTAACTATTGAAAATAATTTCTTTCCTAAAGTTAAATCGCCAAACTCAATTCAAGCGCAAAATGTTATCCAGTTGTGATCTGTAAAGTAAAATTTATTGGATTAAAAAATGAAAGAGTTAATTACGTGCATAAAAATATAATATGAAAAATTTTTTTTTATTACTTTCATTATTTAAAAAAAAAAATTAAGTACGATTTGTTGAGTTTAAGAATAAACTGAAATAAAATTCTCCCACCTACAGACAATATAAATTGTTATTCATTTCTTACTGACGCAATTTTTCAAAACAAAAGGACTTGATTTAATGGGCGTAGGAAAATAGCGCTTTGTTAGAAGTAAACATTTTTTTCTCTTTTTCAGGAGCAGGTGTTTTGCTTCCTAAAATATTTGTTCATACCATTCAACTTTGCCGTTTGAAAACGAGAAATTAAACAGTTAATACGTAGTTTATGAAGCAGTAGTATGTCATTCCACCTGCACAATTTATTACATCTGTCCAAAATGGCGAGTACGAATGATTGTTCCTTTCAACACTTTCCAAACTAACCGCTGCAATTTGAAGAGGAATATGCAAATGAAATCAAGGAATCCTTGGCAGTATATTAGCATTCCTCAATTTATTATAGGATCGCGACTTGAGCTTTTACTTGTTAGTTTTAAACACATCGTATGTTAAATGTCAGTGGAATTTGTTAAAGAAAATTAAACAGAAGATTGGATATTTTCTAAAAAAATATACCCTTAGTAAGAATTGTTTCTAAACTAAGGTTTAATTAAGTTAAAATAAATGGTTTCATAGCATTTCTTTTTTCAAGTAATTTTGAACGTTTCACGAATTTATGCAAAGTTAAAAAAGGAGTATGAAATTATTCCTTTGAACTTAATTAAAGCTACCGTGCATTATTTATGTTTTCATATGATGTGAAAATTATTGTCTTTAAAAAAAATAAAATGGGTGGATAGCTAAACTTATTTATTACATAATAGTTCAAAAGTAATTTAAAATAATAAAAATTTTACTGGGTGAATATGCAATAGATAATTTATTCTAATTTACGTGCCATGAATTAAACTTAGGTAGTATTTTTAATGGGTGCCTGATGGCTGAGTAACTAGCGCTCTGGCGTTCAATGCCACATGTTTTGTTTTCTATCCTAAAGTTAAATCGTCCATTTTTGATCTGTAAAGTAAGTTTCATTGGATTAAAAAAGGGAAGATAAATTATGTAAATGAATTATGTGAAATATGTAAGAATGAATTATGTGCATGAAAATGCCATATGAAAAAAAAAAATTACATTCTGTTCACTATTATAAAAAAAAAAAAAATCACGTATGATTTGTTGTGTTCACAAACCAGCTAAAATAAAATTCTCACATCTAACGACAAGATAAATTGTTATTCATTTATTACAGGAGCAGTTTCTTAAAACAAAAGGACTTGATTTAATGTGAGTAGGAAAATAGCGCTTTTTTAGAAGTAAACATTTTTTTCTCTTTTTATGGAGCAGGTATTTTGCTTCCTCAAATATTTGTTCATACCATTCAACTTTGCCGTTTGAAAACGAGAAATTAAACAGCGTAATACGTAGTATATGAAACTGTAGTATGTCATTCCACCTGCACAATTTACAACATCTGTCTAAAGTGGCGAGAACGAATGATTGTTCCTTTCAACACTTTCTAACTAACCAAGGCAATTTGAAGGAGGCATATGCAAATGAAATCAAGGAATCCTTGGTAGTATATTAACATTCCTTATTTTATTACAGGATCGCGACTTGAGTTTTTACTTGTTAGCTTTAAACACTTCGTTTGTTAAGTGTCAGTGGAATTTGTTAAAGAAAATTAAACAGAAGATTGGATATTTTCTAAAAAATATATACCCTTAGTAAGAATTGCTTCTAATATAAGGTTTAATTAAGTTAAAATAAATGGTTTCTTACCAATGCTTTTTTTTAAGGAACTTTTCACAAATTTATTGAAAGGAGTATAAAATTAGTTTTTGAACTTAATTAAAGCCAGCATGCATTATTCCTGCTACATTTGATAAAAAATTAATGTTTAAAAAAAAAAAAAGGTAATTAGTGGATTGCTAAACCTAGTATATATAGATGAATTTTTTTGGAATTTTATCCCAAGTCAAAAAAAGTTAAAGTTTGCCAAACTCAGATCCCGCGCCTAAGTTTGCCAAGTTGTGATCTGTAAAGTTAAATTTATTGGATTAAGAAATGAAACAGCGAATTATATGCATGAAAATGTAATATGAAAAAAAAAAAATTATATTCTGTTCACTCTTCTTTAAAAAAAAATAAATACGATTTGTTGAGTTCATAAAAAAAATGAAATAAAATTCTCACACCTACAGACAAGATAAATCGTTATTCATTTCTTACTGAAGCAATTTTTCAAAATGAAGGATTTGATTTAATGGGAGTAGGAAAATAGCGTTGTGTTTTAAGTAAGCATTTGTTTTCTCCTTTTTATGAAGCAGGTGTTTTGCTTCCTCAAATACTTGTTCATACCATTCAACTTTGCCGTTTGAAAACGAGAAATTAAACAGCGTAATACGTAGTTTATGAAACAGTAGTATGCCATTCCACCTGCACAATTTATTACATCTGTCCAAAAGGGCGAGAACGAATGATTGTTCCTTTCAACACTTTCTAACCAACCTCTGCAATTTGAGGGAGGCATATGCAAATGAAATCAAGGAATCCTTGGTAGTATATTAGAATCCCTTAATTTATTATAGGATCGCGACTTGAGCTTTTACTTGTTAGTTTTAAACACACCGTATGTTAAATGTCAGTGGAATTTGTTAAAGAAAATTAAACAGAAGATTGCGTATTTTCAAATATAAAAAATATACCCTTAGTAAGAATTGTTTCTAAACTAAGGTTTAATTAAGTTAAAATAAATGGTTTCTTACCATTTCTTTTTTTGTAAAGCTATTTTAAACTTTTCACAAATTCATACAGAGGAGTATGAATTTATTTCTTTGAACTTAATTAAAGCTACCATGCATTATTTGTGTTTTCATTTGATATAAAAATTATTTTCATTAAAAAAAAACAAAAATTGGTGAATAGTTAAATTTATTGATTATATAATTCAAAACTAATTAAAAATAAATAAAATTGTACTGGTTGAATACACAGTAAATAATTTGGTAAAATCGCAGAATAGGGCAGTTGCGATGTGGCGTCAAAAATGTTGAACGCCAAAGTGCGCCAAATGACTGTTGCAATTGTAAATGCAATTTTTCTAGAACAATCCAGTAATTGAATTTAACTATGTGAATAATCTTGTCCAATTAGAAACGGGAAATTAATTTTGGCCAAAGACACATTCTGAAATATCTTAGGAACCACATTTGGTGATTATCACCCATTTGGCGAAGCAAAAAGTCGCCAAATTCCAACGGCCCCTATTCTGCGATTTGGGCGATAATTTTTTTTTCTAATTTACATGTCATGAATAAAATTAGATAATATTTTTTATTAATTATTTTTTTAAAAATTATTTCTCATTTTTTCTTGAGAAAAAATTCCATGCTTTAAATCAATTTACCAAAATATAATTCAATATAAACTGTCGTTAAAAAATAAATACTTAAGAAAACTATTATTTTGACATATCTAATACAATGGAAAAAAATCTTGCTTTGTCAAAGCATGCATTATCAATAAGCAAACATCTTAATTTTCTGTTTATAATAAGTGAAGTGTCCATTAAAACCCTTACAAATATCTGGTGTGGATTATAATTGCTGTGTGCAATTTGTAGACTTCTCTATCTTCTGGAACGTCTGTAAAAATTAGCTCTAAAAAACTGTTACTTTTATATACTTTTTTTTATTTTTCTGAACAAACTAGATGAAACTTCAATGCCAATAAATAAATAAATAATCTTTTAAGCACGAAAAAAAAACCCTATGAAAGTTGCTGATGACAAAAGAGAGTTGCATTTGAATTCGAAAAAGTGCAAATGTCTTGTTGTTCATACTAGGATGAGTGCAAATAGATGGAAAATGTCTGGATGAAATCTTTTGAAAACAGAAATTGATTTATAGAAGGCCGCATTAATAATGAACAGTGATTGATTATATTTCCCTCCACCTTTGAAAAAAATTTGAAATTACAAATTACCGATTCGTTCTTTTGGACCTGAGTACCTGACCACCGTTAATTCGTTCATTTGTTCAGCAATGATCGTTCATCATATTCATATTGAAATTTTCCATTATTTTTTTATATAGTTATTAATTTGTACTTTTTCAGTCGAAATCTTTCGCTTATTTTATATATCTTCATTTCCATGAATTTGTCTGGTAATTTAATGTACTTTATTATCTGTTTTCATCACATGTATATATCTCTTTCTGTTTCCCAATTTCTAAAATATGTAATTTTTATCTTATGCCACATCAAAAACGTCAAACGTCAAAAAATGTTGTGCAAGCATCAGATATCAGACACAAACACAAAAATAGAATTTTATTTTATTTTTGAATTTTTTTTTATTTTTGAATCTTATTTTTATTTTATTATTTTTTTTACGTGGTACAATCCGAAAAAAAAAGTAAATAGGTGCGAATTGCTTGAGAATTAAACCAGAAATTTTTATTAATTTTTGTCAATACTTATGGCACTAATTATATGCCTTTTTAATTAAATATTTGCATCGTGTTTTGCCAGAGTGTAACAATAGGGTGGCAAGACAGGCAAATTTCTACGGTCCCCGGTTCTAGCAAAGAGGCTATGCGTACAGGAAAGGCCTGACATTTATTATTAAATGAGATCGACTTAAAATTGTAAGTCCCGGTTTCATATGACAGTACGGTGTTACAGAACCTAATCAGATTTTTCACTCACATCATTCTCAAACTGTAAAGGGGCACCTCAACTGTAGGCAAAGTGATGTGGTGTTGTGTAGTAGTAGTAGTATATGGGGCATTGATAAAAACCCATTTAAGAAATTATATGGAACAAAACAGATTACGCAATTTGGCTGTTGATGAACATTCCATGGCTCGAAACTTCAACTTTGATGCTGTCAATGACACTTTTGTTGATTAAAAAGTGCGGAAAAACAAAATTTAATAAATAAAATTTTTATTAAAAATACCAGTAATTTTAATTCAATATCCCTTTCAAATTAAAATTTCATAGAATCAACCAAAAATAATACATATTTAGTACAGGCAGTACTCTATTAAAAAGAAAGTACAATGACTCTTTGCATTGAGGGGCCTCTGTTCGAAAAATTTGCCGCGGGCCTCAAATGATATGGTTACACCACTGTGTTTTGCATTGCGTTAACTTTTTTATTAGAGTAATCAAAATCTACATGAAAACAAAAATAGCCAATACAATAGCCAACATAATGTAAAATAAAAATAGAGCTATTGGTCTTTAAGAATATCCAATAAAGTCTGAATAAGCATTATTTTATCGTTAAACTTGGTGAAATTCAGACAGGTAAGTAAGTCATCATTTTGAAATAAGAATATTTCGGTAAAATCGTAATTCATCGCCACCTTTGCGCCAAAATACTGCTCGCATGTCTAACTGAAGTGCAACCCTATAGGAGCGAATTTCAATTTCACGAAGTAAAATTTGAAGAAAAACGGAATAAAGGAGTGTTGTAATGGATTGCAAATTGCTAAAATTGAACATTCAGAAAAGTAAAAAAGAAACATAATGTATCATCTCGGCCTATACTAGACATATTATGGCTTCAAGAAGAGGGCCCTTTTCAGGTTCATGAGTAATCTTTAATTTTTATTTGCAAACACTAAATGGTACTTACGTATTAACGCCACCGCAGCTACATATTTGGCGGTTTTTAAGTGGCGCCAATCTACACCTAAAATTTTTGTGACAAATCATAAAATATATAAAACACTTTATTTAAAATCAGAACACTTTCAAAATTCAAAACACTTTATTTAAAAACAAAGCAGTCAATCGGATTTCGGTGGAAAATGAGCCAATATAGAGTGTAACATAGATTCAAAACAGTCTCTATTTTACCGCATTGGCAGCTCTTTATTGGCGCATTAGCGCAATTTCTGCTGCGGTGGCGTTAATACGTAAATACCCACTAAATATATATGCAGAGCTCTATATACATAAAAAAAATGAAAATTAAAGATAATTTGATTCACAATTGACAACCAAGGTTGTCGACTTTCAGAGTTCTCGAGTCTACAACGAATCTTATTGACTGGTTTGTAGCAGACTTTAATAATCGCACGGCGTGATATACGAAATCAGAAAGGGCTCACTTTGGAAACAGTCAGAAACTTCGGCCTGTTCTGTCACTTCAGAGAAAAAGAGAAAGAACCCCTCTTTGTTGACTCATCGCCGAACTCTCTACTTTCTTCTCCAAAAACCTCCCTTTAAGAAAATCTGTTCAAGAGGGGGGATGGGGTCCGTTTTTCTCACTTCTCTTTGAAGTAGACATTTTCTCATCCCATAGTCTATCACCAATCACGATGCGACAATTCAGGGTTTAGTCCATATTCAATCTGTAATGTTTTCGACTGTGAAGGTCGCTAATTTCATGAGGTCTCATTATCCATGAAACTTGAATATCTGCTATCAGAGTTGAATGGCAGGTTGCTCTCATAAGTACAAAACAATAATTACATATAATATAACTGTCCATAACGCTGCTTATCTGCTGTCCAATTTGAGTGATAGTTTGTTATTATGCACTTGTAAAAGAATATACATTCCTGTCTCCTGAAAACGAAACGCCACAACTCTTCCCGTGAGAAAAATGTTACACCCATACAAAAATTTAATGTACTTACCTTTAATCTGAAAGCAAGATAAATGATTTGGATGAAGGGATGGGATAACGAGTATAACTGGACTTTGTATACGTTTTTTATGTCCCCAAAAAATGTTTACATAGAAATTTGTCCAGTAAAATTCTTTAAAATGAGACTTTTGAGAACACATTTCTGTATAACCTTCGCCACATGAACTCTGCCAGTTAGTGATCACATTGGTGAATCACTTTCTGGATGCCGTACATGTGAAATCTTTTACGTTAACATTCCAAATCTCGGAAGAAATCCCTATTGCAGCCGGAATGTACAATAGGCCGGACTTATTGCCCCAAAAATAAAATTCACCTTGACCAGACATCGCTTTGACGAAATCTCGTTTAACAAACAAGGAGAATAGCAGGAGTTAAACTGACAAACTTTTAAACTTTCAGAGATTTTGTAATAAATTTATAGAATTGTATTTACTATTGCGTGCTATGATAAATTTTAAGAAAAGTGAAGGATATAGGTTGCCATGGGTACTCTTTTGAAAAAAAAATTATTATAAAAATTGAATTCAAGATACAAATAAATTTTTTATAGTAAATAAATTGTTTCGTTATTGATCTTGTCATGGTACACAAAAAAGACGAAAATCTAAAGTCTGGAGATGAAAAGTTTCCATCTTAGAAAATTTCAAACAAATTTCAGCTGCCCTAAGCTGC
Organism: Caerostris darwini; assembly: GCA_021605075.1. Classification (NCBI taxonomy): domain Eukaryota; kingdom Metazoa; phylum Arthropoda; class Arachnida; order Araneae; family Araneidae; genus Caerostris; species Caerostris darwini. The sequence goes on from BPLQ01011838.1 coordinate 34,105, forward strand.
TATTTGTTCCAATATGGCTCCTATAAAATTGCTCCGATAGGTTAATTAGATAATCAAATTATAAAATAAATAACACATATAACCCAGTTACAAAAATAAATCTCCTTTTTTTCATTGCTATTATAAATTTCAGTAAAATATATTTTAATGTGACTAATGAATCACTAGGTTGTTTATTTAGTATATTATTCCATCTTTTTGGGAAGGGCAACACATGTAACAACTTTTGAGGCAGTTTTTTGTCCTATTTGGCGACAAACAAACTTCACCAACTTGTTTTAACAGTATCACACCTGATACAAAGTGATGCTTAAACCTAAACTCATATCAAAATTTATGAGTCAGAAAACCAATAAAATTTTAAAAGGAGGTAAAAATTTGATACTTTTATGTTGAAGATGAAAAATTAGATTTCTTATATTTTTTTTAGTTTGATGGAAAAAAATCTTATTAATTAACTAAAGTTATACCAATATATATATCTCAATGTGCGTGTGTGTGTGTTAATGCACAAAACTTTTATTAATCAATTTTATTGATGCGAGACACATGCACACATTGTCACAATTGCCATCAATCTTCTCATATCTAAAACCAGTGAATTGGAGCTCTTTTTGCTTTAGCGTGTATATGTATTACCATTAGACTCTGGTCAGGCCTGTTAGAGAATTAAGAATAAAAAAAACAATCTCTCAGTGGCATATATTTATTTACATTTTTTACCAGTTAAAAATTAAGTTTTTCTATTTATATGCATAAATAACATTTTTATTTACTTCTAAACATGATGTTTAAATGCTGCATTTCATTATACTAATGAATAGACGATAAAGTTAAAATTAGTAAGCTATTTTAAAAGTTTTGTCTTCAACTTCATTAATTTTAATGAGTTCTTAAGAAAAGTTTAGCGTTAGCAAAATTTTAAAATTATTTACTAGCACATTCTGCCTTGATGGTATTAATGTACCATTATTCTTGGTATTAACGTAGGATTCTCTTGTGATAATTACAGAGCTCGTATTATAATTTTAAAATAAAATTTCTTTTAATAAATGCCTAAGAAACAAGTTAAGCTTAATCAAAACTTTTAAACGTATTCAAGTTTTAAGTGATTGCAATTTTTCACGGAAATAAATTTTACCAAGCATTTAATTTCAGTAGAAGTTTTCTTTTTTTTTTCACAATAAAGAAGATGCTTATATTTCTAAATATAGTAAAGGTTTTATGAGTGGGTTCTGTATATTAAAAACATAGAATCTTCTATTTGTGGTTATAATATCGAGGCAAAGCAATCAACTTTATTAAACGGGGCACTGTTTAATTTAAAATTAGAAATAAATTAACTGGAATTGCTTTAATGAAAATAGAATTATTTTTTACTGTTGCGATATAATGCTGTGAAATATTTACTCAGAGAAAACTCACATGCAGTATAGTTGTTATTTAAGTAAAGAAATACAAATAAAGATTTACATTTGAATGGGGTATCTAAGCCATCTTTCGAGTCTGAAAAAATCTATTTTGGTTTGTCGCTCTATCATAATTTTTTTGCATATTGGGGCTAATGGGACCGAAACCTACAGTTCAAAGTGTATTGCGAACCACTCACAAACATCCATGCCACTGCCAGGATTCCAACCTGAAACTGTGGTAGTAAAGGCCAGAGCGCTAACTACTTGACCATCCTGGTGCAAAAAAAGTTGTTTAATTTAAGTTATTTTAGCGATCGGTCGAGCATTCGACCAATAGTTTATCAACCAATTTCTCTATTAATAGTCATATAGTAATCGTTTAAATTAGCGTAATCTTTCTTTTGGAACCTGATAGCTGAGTGGCTAGCGCTCTGGCACTCGTTGTCATAAGTTTCGGATTCGATTTCCGGACTTGACTTGATTTGTCGCTCTACGGTCATCTTGTGCACACTTTAGGCTAAATTGACCGGGACCTACAGTTTAACGTCGATTCCCGGAAGTGCCATAGATGTTTGTAGCGGTTCGGAATCCACTTTAAACCGTAGGTCTCAGTCTAATATGACTGTAGAGAGTTGGAGTCAAGGTTGACAACCTTACCCTTTAAAAAGACACCATCTTCTGTCTCGAAATCTGTCAGAAGACGGACGGCCTTGGCCCAACATGGAGTTGTTGATGAAGAAGAAGAAGAATAGTTCTTTTAATTTGATTAAGGACCACATTTTTATTATAAAAGACAATTGTACATGACACAAAGTTTATTTCTTAAAACGTGACATACTGTTAATATTGCCATGATTCAAATACTTTTTTTACAATATTGATAGGCATTTACATTTTTATTATAAAAACAATTTAATCAGGTATTAGAATAAGAACAAGAACAAAAAAATGGATATGAGAATAAAATCAAATGTTTTTATCATTTTAAAATCTCAATTTTTACCTAAAGATAAGACTCAGCTTTGCTTGGTTATTTAAAATAAAATATTTTTAGTTTTCGTAAATTCTATTACGAAAAAAATTAATGATAAGTGTAAATTCTCGTTCTATCACTGTAAAGGAAAAATTGTTCTGAATAATTAATTATAAATATAGAAATATTTTGAATCCCACACAAAAAAATTAATTAAAATAACACAATACTATAAAATTCAAATTTTCTTATATTAATTCAAAAAAATTTCTAAGGACAAATGAGAAACTTTGGTCTAAGCGATCTATCCACTAGATGGCGCCAAGTACAAATGAGATATTTTTCAATAAATAAACATATATTAAGCATTTTTCGAGATTTTACATTATTCATTAGATAAAAGAATAAGTAAATACTATGAAAGAGAATTAAGTAAAACATATTAGGACACTAAGAGCTATAGTTTTTAAGTTGTGCTTAAACATGCTGACATAAATCTATATAAGTTTATATAAGTATATGTCTGCATACATTTATACATCGCACATACCATCATTAATCAATTTCTCATAATTAATATCATCCGTAACAACATAATTTTTAAACAGCAACAAAAGAAAGAACTCAAGAATATTCTTTTAAAAATGGGGAAATGGTCAACTGAAAACAACGGAAACTGTTCTAAACAACTGACCAAAGTCCTACAGCAATGAAGAAACATGCAGAGTATTGATAAGCCCTTATCACAGTATCATTATCACATTATCACTTAAGCCACACGCATTAACACCACATTGTCACAGCGATATTGCTCTAGGCTAATTGATTGAGAACTCTATCGACTCAGATGAGTATGAAAAACCTCTTTGAAGAAACTCTATTCACCCCTTTGAAGACAGTTGCAAAAACTACTTTACACATCGGCGACCAGTAAAATGTGCATCCTTCAGAAGATAACAGAAGGATTACCATTTTCCATGAATAAATCTTTCTTCAATATAAATATACCACTATTGGAAAATTTTGAACCCAAATAACTCTTCTTGGCAAACCATTCTGGAACACTCAGATAAACCATTTCTGAAGACATATAAATCTACTTGGATACAAACAGACATTCTTGAATACAAATATACCACAGTAGAACACAGACAAATCATTCTTGTAAAACACTACTTAAACACAAACAAACCATTTTCGACCATAAATATACCATTGTTACACGTAGACACGTCATTCGTAAAAAGCCATACTTAGACACAAACAAACCATTTTTGGTCACAAGCATACCATTTTTGGTCACAGATAAATAAAACATACCATTTTTTATCACAGATAAATAATTCTTAGACACAAATATACCATTGTTGAACCCAGGCAATCATTCTTGTAAAACCATATTTGGACACAAATATACCATTGTTGAACCCAGGCAATCATTCTTGTAAAACCATACTTGGACACAAATATACCATTGTTGAACCCAGGCAATCATTCTTGTAAAACCATACTTGGACACAAACATACCATTGTTGAACCCAGGCAATCATTCTTGTAAAATCATACTTGGACACAAACATATCATAAGAATACAGAATCATTTTGGACAAGCTGTTATTAAACATACCGAAATAAGCCATTTTCCGGCACAAAAAGAATTCTGATATGTTCTTTCAGACGATAAGTCAAATTTAGTATTCAAGTGATTCTTGATGAGTGTGATGGAGAGAAAGTTGACCTCTGTCACCACTCCAACAAAAGGAAATTATATTATGTTGGCCAACATAGAATCTTTATGTGATTAATTGGGTATACAACTATACACTATACAATGAGATCACTATGATGGATATACGATGACGGCATCTATCATAAACTCATAGCAACTTGGATCATAAATGAAGCTTTTGTAGACATTTTATGTACTACGATATATGACTGTAATTTTAAGTTTGGAAACTTAATGTAACAATAACATTATTACATTATTTGAGTTACAATAACGTTAATTTAAAATAACAAAAATAATAAGGACAAATAATAAATAATTATTAAAGTATATCAGTTCCATAAATCTATAATATATTCTTTTCCGTGTATATAAATTACTTTAGCTTTGACCGTGAAACTAAATGTCTTGTAATTATTTACAAGACGTTTTAGACATTGTACATAATACAAATATATAACATATACTCATAAGTTTTAAAGAAAATTTGATTAATACGTGGATAAATATTAAAAATTAAAAAGTCTATTTTGTATTTATATGCCAGTGAAAGGTTGGTCAAATTTAATGTTGATATTTAATAGCAATATATGTAATTCATTTTAGATGTTTTAGATTAAAAACTAGAGTTATTGTAAAAAGGATTAATGTTAGCTTTATTTAAAAAAAGAACAAGAATTAAATGAAAATAAATTAAAACAATTATTCAATTGGTAAGTAAAAAATTAATATTTTATTTTAGATTATTGCTAAAAAGTAAAACAAATATTTCTTAAATTTATATCAAAGCATAAATTATTAATTTTATTGTTTTTTCTACTAAAGTAATGGAAAATAAACATTAATAGAATAAAAAATATCAAGCAGAAAATTTCCTTATTATTTCACTATGCTATTTCTTTTTTTTATAAAAACAAATCTTTCTATTTTAAGAGCTGAGAAGTTTTTATACGGAAAATTCTTACAGGAAAATAGTAAGTGATCTTTCTAATTCCTATTTTTCGATTTTTGTTATTATTCTTCCAGCTATTTTCTCACTTTTATTCCTTATTTTAATCTTAAAAAAATTCTGATTGAAAATTCAAATAAAAATTCGCAGCAAAATCAACTAAAGCTGAAAAGCTAAGCCAAAAAAAAAAAAAAAAAAAAAAAAATTCCACCAGTGGCGCGTTTCAGCTAGTAAAGGAGCCAATTTTAAATAATTCACTATTTGAGAACAAAATTTTTTTTTAAAGAATAGTTAAAAGAGTTTCGATTTCATTCCGCCCACGAGAATCGTCGAGTGGAACGTTTTGGAGTCTTTCGAATTTCCGCCATTAAATATATTAAGTTCGAACATCCTAAAAATAAAGTCATTTAGCTTTTCAGCGTCAGCTGTTGGCAACGGTAACAGCTCCGAAAATTCCACAGTCGAGTACTGTAGTCATGGGAACCTCGAAGCCATTTAAATAAACTGGAAGAAGTTCTTAAAGCTTAAATAAGTGGAACTCATTTCAAAATCGTTCTGGAATTTTAATCACAGTAGCCCGTTTTGTCCTGAATTTCTTCTTGTTAATATACTAGTTTAGCTACTTGCATGATTTAAAAAAGAATGCATGAAAAAAAAATACACTGATTAATTTAATGTAAAAAGGTGTTAATGAAAAGATAGATTGTTTTCATGAAGCAAAATAAGTCGTTCTTAGAATAGTATAAGATTATTTAATGGATGGACTGAAATCATAGAAATACTTAAAACCAACAAGCTATTTACCAAGCCGCTCGTGCCTGGCATGTTTAAAATAAAGCACACACACACAAAATGAACAGAAATGCTATTTTAGAAAGGCAGAAATTGGGCTTAGTGTTGAAAACCCTACCATCTCATGTAAAAGAAAAAAAAAAAAAAATCAACCTGTAAAAAGAAACCATCTCATGTTTCGAAATCTGCATATAGGTAGACAGCCTCGGCACACCATGGGAGTGTTGCGCCAATGAAAAAATAAGAATCCCAGAAATGTTTGCGGATCCAGCAATACAAAAGATGTATCCCGATCATAGAGTAGTAATAAAATAGAATACGCATTAGGGTTGCCAGTTCGGGACAAACGTGATCACATATGTCATGGGACTTTTACAATTGCCACTGTTTACTGTCAGAAGTGATGTGAAGGCCGGTCACTTTCATTGTCACCCTGCCATTAATTTGTACGGGACTGGACATTTTCTTCGTCACTCTGCCATTAATTTGTACGGCACTGACCGCTTTTATGGTCACTCTGCTATTAATTTGTACGGGACTGGTCAGTTTTTATGTCCACTCTGCCATTAATTTGTACGGGACTGGAGAGTTTCTTCGTCACTCTGCCATTAATTTGTACTGTACTGGTCACTTTTATGTTCACTCTGCCATTAATTTGTACGGGACTGGACATTTTCTTCGTCACTCTGCCATTAATTTGTACGGTACTGGTCACTTTTATGTTCACTCTGTCATTAATTTGTACGGCACTGACCGCTTTTATGGTCACTCTGCTATTAATTTGTACGGGACTGGTCAGTTTTATGTCCACTCTGCCATTAATTTGTACGGGACTGGAGAGTTTCTTCGTCACTCTGCCATTAATTTTGTACTGTACTGGTCACTTTTATGTTCACTCTGCCATTAATTTGTACGGGACTGGACATTTTCTTCGTCACTCTGCCATTAATTTGTACGGTACTGGTCCCTTTTATGTTCACTCTGTCATTAATTTGTACGGCACTGACCGCTTTTATGGTCACTCTGCTATTAATTTGTACGGGACTGGTCAGTTTTATGTCCACTCTGCCATTAATTTGTACGGGACTGGAGAGTTTCTTCGTCACTCTGCCATTAATTTGTACTGTACTGGTCACTTTTATGTTCACTCTGCCATTAATTTGTACGGGACTGGACATCTTCTTCGTCACTCTGCCATTAATTTGTACGGTACTGGTCACTTTTATGTTCACTCTGTCATTAATTTGTACGGCACTGACCGCTTTTATGGTCACTCTGCTATTAATTTGTACGGGACTGGTCAGTTTTATGTCCACTCTGCCATTAATTTGTACGGGACTGGAGAGTTTCTTCGTCACTCTGCCATTAATTTGTACTGTACTGGTCACTTTTATGTTCACTCTGCCATTAATTTGTACGGGACTGGACATCTTCTTCGTCACTCTGCCATTAATTTGTACGGTACTGGTCCCTTTTATGTTCACTCTGTCATTAATTTGTACGGCACTGACCGCTTTTATGGTCACTCTGCTATTAATTTGTACGGGACTGGTCAGTTTTATGTCCACTCTGCCATTAATTTGTACGGGACTGGAGAGTTTCTTCGTCACTCTGCCATTAATTTGTACTGTACTGGTCACTTTTATGTTCACTCTGCCATTAATTTGTACGGGACTGGACATCTTCTTCGTCACTCTGCCATTAATTTGTACGGTACTGGTCACTTTTATGTTCACTCTGTCATTAATTTGTACGGCACTGACCGCTTTTATGGTCACTCTGCTATTAATTTGTACGGGACTGGTCAGTTTTATGTCCACTCTGCCATTAATTTGTACGGGACTGGAGAGTTTCTTCGTCACTCTGCCATTAATTTGTACTGTACTGGTCACTTTTATGTTCACTCTGCCATTAATTTGTACGGGACTGGACATCTTCTTCGTCACTCTGCCATTAATTTGTACGGTACTGGTCACTTTTATGTTCACTCTGTCATTAATTTGTACGGCACTGACCGCTTTTATGGTCACTCTGCTATTAATTTGTACGGGACTGGTCAGTTTTATGTCCACTCTGCCATTAATTTGTACGGGACTGGAGAGTTTCTTCGTCACTCTGCCATTAATTTGTACTGTACTGGTCACTTTTATGTTCACTCTGCCATTAATTTGTACGGGACTGGACATCTTCTTCGTCACTCTGCCATTAATTTGTACGGTACTGGTCCCTTTTATGTTCACTCTGTCATTAATTTGTACGGCACTGACCGCTTTTATGGTCACTCTGCTATTAATTTGTACGGGACTGGTCAGTTTTATGTCCACTCTGCCATTAATTTGTACGGGACTGGAGAGTTTCTTCGTCACTCTGCCATTAATTTGTACTGTACTGGTCACTTTTATGTTCACTCTGCCATTAATTTGTACGGGACTGGACATTTTCTTCGTCACTCTGCCATTAATTTGTACGGTACTGGTCACTTTTATGTTCACTCTGTCATTAATTTGTACGGCACTGACCGCTTTTATGGTCACTCTGCTATTAATTTGTACGGGACTGGTCAGTTTTATGTCCACTCTGCCATTAATTTGTACGGGACTGGAGAGTTTCTTCGTCACTCTGCCATTAATTTGTACTGTACTGGTCACTTTTATGTTCACTCTGCCATTAATTTGTACGGGACTGGACATCTTCTTCGTCACTCTGCCATTAATTTGTACGGTACTGGTCACTTTTATGTTCACTCTGCCATTAATTTGTACGGCACTGGCCGCTTTTATGGTCACCCTGCCATTAATTTGTATGGCCCTGATCACTTTTATGTTCCCTCTGCCATTAATTTGTACGGCACTGGCCATTTTCATGGTCACTCTGCCATTAAATTGTACTGGGCTGGTCACCAGCGTTACAGAGGGGAATTGATCTTATATTCCACCGTGTAATATACTACACTCCTCTAGGCACGTATTTCAGGGCTTTGTAGTTTAACATAAGCTAAAACATATGATTGCTCAAGATATGAAATATGTGATATCTTGGCGATTTCTGGCAACAATCTTTACTGTTGGCTATTAATGCTGTTGTCGCGAAGGAAGAAAAAGATCTACTACCATACAACGGTTTTCAAAAGAAATAGTTTTTTTTTTAGCTGTGAATAAATGTAAATTTAATTTTTCTAAATATTTGGCATTTATATACTGTTAATAAATTTTCTTGTGTAATATGTCCTCCCCTCCAAAATGATTCAAATATAAAATATTCATTCATATGAATTCTTTTGCAATGTTTATTATATTTCTTACAAAATGATCGGAGTTATAAAGCAAAACAACATTTCTTGCATCTATTTAACTTTAATCAGCTTATAGTTAAATAAAGGCATGACATGAGAAAAAGAATTTCAGGCAATTTCTCGGAATTTTTAGAATTTTCAGAATTTGCAACACGTTTACGTTTTCTAATTGTGAGCAGGGATAAAACACCTAGAAGCCATACAGCGCCAACTCTCGTACGACAGATATTTGCCCCAACTTTCTGTTCCTTTAGAATAGAAGGACACACTTCATATTATTAATTCTCTATGATCACGGTGCAAGAGGTTTTATTGAACCCACATTTTGCCCCTAAGTTTTGAACAGATGCTTTTGTTTATGGCATCTGGTGGGTCCGAACCTCCTCGAAGGCAATAGACTTTATGGTGTTGTAGCATTTTTCTCACTAAAAGAGTTTTGGCATTTCGTTCCCATGAGAGAGGAATGTATATTATTTGAAAAATATATAATAAACCTATCACTCAAATTGGACAACAGATGATCTTTATTATGGGTAGTTATATTATATTATATGCAATATAATATAATATAATTGCATAAATATATATATCACATGCGTACTAATGAGAACAACCTGTCACTGAAATACGATAGCAGATGCACGTTCATGTATAATGAGACTCATGAAATTAGCGATTGTCTGTGGAACATTCACAGGTCGAAACAACTACAGATTGAATATGAAATGCACCATGAGTTGTTCCATCGTGATTGGTTTTAGTCATGAGCTGAGAAATGTGCTTTCCAATGAGAAGTGCTGGAAGCTGATTTCCCCCTCTTGACGGATTGTCTTAAAAGGAGATTTTTGGTACAGTTCTACGTCGAGCCGACCAGAAGTGTTGTTTTACTTTTTTTTTTTCTCTGAAGTGACTAAATAGGCAGCCTGTTCACAAAGTGAGCCCCTCGTGAATCACGACGTGTGTCAATTAAGGTCTTTCGCCAACCAGTGCATTAGATTAGTCTTAGACTCGAGAACTTTGAAAATCTCCGCCCTTGCAGTGAACTGCACTTGTGAATAAAATTATCTTTATTTTTCATATTTTTGTAAACAGAGTTCTGTATCTATCTATATATCTATCTACACACACACACACACACATATATATATGCAATGTTTATGAATAAAATTCCCATGAACCTGAAAGTGGCCCTCTTCTTGAAGCCTCTTTTTCAGCGTCCATCTACTTTTTTTGTCAATTCTAAAACAATTACACGTTATTGAGTAAAATTATAAAATGCTACGTTTATGCATTTTCTATAGAACACTCAATATTTCAGTAAGATGAGTCATAAAAAAAGTTATTTTGTAACACTTTACTTTTCTTTTTAAGCTTATGGTATTGGAATAAAGCAACTGGTTACCATGGCAACACAGTTATTTATTAATTCATGTGCTGCATTTAGAAGATTTTGTGGAACCGCTGTTGGTTCCAAAGAGTTTAAAAAATTTAAGCTTGGCATACATAAATAATTTGCCATCTTTAAAACGGCTTGCATAGGAATTTAAAGTTTTTTTTTCCATAGATGGGCGATAAAATGTTCAATAATTTGTGTGGGGTATTTTAACTTTTTAAAATTTCAGAATTACATTTTTTACGATTTACATTAAGGGTTCATGGATTTTTCACAATTATATTTTTTTAAATCTTTAAGTATTGTGTTTTTATGCAAAAAATTAAATTTTTATTCATCTAATAAACTTATTAAGATATATTTTTTTGGTTTTTGTTAATTAAACACATAAAAAAATAAGCAAGCAGATCTGATAATTTTTTTTGTAATTTGATCATTAAAAACTCTTTTTAAACGGAGAATATTAAAATGATACGATATAAATGTTAACGGTTGATGAAAAAAAAAACCAAATTATTTAAGATCACATTATTTTAACAGTAACAGTTAATGTGAATTTTTCGGTTCCCAATTCAACAACATAACAGGTAACTTCGTAATATAGTAGGACAATTTATGAGTTTATATAATAATCATGCATTGCCTATCGTGTATATGATCCTGGTGTGTATATGATCCTGGTTAGAGCTTTGTGATGTCTTCAAAAAAAATAAAGCTAGAAAATAAAAAATAAATGCTGATTTTCAAGTAATTTTTTTCCGTTTTTAAAATTGGCTTAATCTAACGATTACCCATATCAAGATTGGTGTCCTGTAATTCATTTGAATTGTCTGACTTTCATAATACAAACAGATTATTGATTCCGTTTCCTCAAAATAGTGTCTAAGAATCAGTTCATGTTTATAAAAGTTAATTTAATCATCACTCAACATTTGGTAGTGAATCTTGTAGTATTTGAATAATTGCTTCTTCATAAGTTCTTGAATCAATTAAATTTTGGTATATTACTGTGTCCAAAAAGTAGGACCACTTTTCAGTTTAAAATTTCCGGGGCTTATGGAATTTAATTTTTTTTTTTTTTTTTATGTTACTGGCACTGTCCTTGACATCTGTGGGAAATTTCACGTCAAAATAGTCATTAGTGTTTGAGTTACGCTTGGCTTTGTAAGACGCTAAAACTGATTCCGGCGATTTTTAAAATGTCTGAATTAATTGAGCAAAGAACTTGCTTTAAATTTTGTTTACGGGAACATATAAAAACATTTTGAAACGCATAGAATGTTGCAGAAGGCATTCGGTGAGCATTCCTATATCGGAAAGAAATGTTTAGAAGTGGCAGAAAACGCATTGAAGACGAAGAGGCCTCTGGTCGACCATCCACCTCAACCGACGAAGCTCACGTACAAACAATTAAAGATATGGTGCTTGCAAACCGTCGATTTACAATTACAGACCTCGCTGATGATGTTGGAATTTCACAAGGATCGGTCAATTCCATTTTGGGTCTCAAACGCGTCAAATCTCGATTGGTACCGAAAGTACAGAATGCGCCAGCTCACTCGCATTGATTATTCGTGACTTTTTCGCCAAAAATGAAACTCATATCTTTCCACAACCACCGTATTCACATCATGCAACTCCTTGCTATTCCCTAAACTGAAAAGACCACTCCGAGGACACCGTTTTGAGTCGATTGAAGAGATTCAACGGGAACCGCCACGTTCTTTGAAGGCCATTCCCGCCAATGACTCTTTAGCATGCATTGAGGATTGGAAAAAAAAAAAAAAACGTTTGCGTAAGTGCATTGTGTCCGGATGGGATTACTTTGAAGGTGATGAAATAAATTTGTAAGAATAAATAAAGAGTTTTTGAAAAAAAAAAATTGGTCTTACTTTTTGGGCACAGTAGTATTTCTGCTGACATTGAAATTGGTAGTTCTGTCTGAATTGGGATGTGCTTTTTGTAGTATTTGAAAAATTGTTTCATCATGAAGTTCTAGAGTTATTAAATTTTGATATATTAATGTGGCTATCGAATTTAAGAATTCTTGTAGTATTCTGAAATATTGCTCCATAAATTTCTTAGGTTGCTCTAACATTGCTATACTCCCATATGTATTCGTCCACAAAACATGCTATAACCTAATTTGTTGATATATAAAAATATGTTGATTAAATGAAATTCGTTCATATACACACAATTAAGTGAAATTTGTGAGCGAATTTCAATTATTTTTAATTTTAAGAATTAAATCAACATTAAGTTATTCTTATTGTTATAGAAATAAGATAATGTTGATTTAAATAATATGATATAATATGATATATGATATAATGTTGATATAATTTTTAAAATATTGAATTAATTTTTAAAGTGGGATTTAAATAATGCTGATTTGATTTTAAAATGTTGATTTAATTTTCAAGATCTTTAATTAAATAAAGTTGATTTAATTTTTAGATAATTATTATAATTGTTACTACTACGCATTCCCCCTGTAAAATATGTAATTTTAAAAAAGATAGTCAAAAATTAAATCGTATCCTTTTGACATCAAGATAATATTTACAATATTTTTTTTTTTAAATAAATAATCTCAAAACTCCCATCAGCTTCTTTTTGTAATGTAAATTAGAGAAAGTTGATGGTCAAATATTTTTTGCAACTTCTCCCTTGCATTATATAGGCGAAACATGAAACTATTTTGATTTTATTTAACTATTTTTGATTTTATTTAGAAATCTCTATGTTAAAAAGTAGTCTTTTTTAAAAGACTCCTTTTTTGTAAAGATATTTCTTAAGCTAAGAAAATCCTATTAGTAATATATTATTGAAATATAAATTGAATAAAAATGTAAGTCACAATATATTTAAAGATGAAAAAAAACAAAAAAACTTTGAAACAGGTGTTTTGGTTTTTTAACTAAGTTAAAAATCTTAAGTTTAATTAATAAATAAAATTTTTAAATCACTGGTCTAATCTCTGTAAAAATATATATATATTTTTTTAAACTAAGGTTTAATTTTCAAACGTTAATTTCTGTTAGTTTAATTTTATTGTGTATAAAATGTATAAATTTTTGAATAAGTGATTCAACACAAATGAATAAAAGAAAGAAGCATTCATTTCATAGTGATATAAGAATGGAGTTTATTTTACAGCAGTATTAACAGATATGCACACACTTGTTCACAAACAAAACATTAGACATAAATAATGGAATCTCAGTAAGTTAATATCATATTTATACAATACAATATAAATTAAGAAAGGTTTGAAAAATGTACACAACAATTGCGGATTTAGTTTAGTTATCTTTTTTTTTTCAACTTAACAGAGATAAACTTTCGATATATCATACACTTTACATTAAAACATTGGTTATGGGATCGAAAAACATCTCAACCATTTGAATATAGTATTTACAATAAAAATATATACGTCTGGGGTAGAGGTCTTAACCTGAGACAACAAATTAATTAATTGGATGGACCGACTCTTGACTCAGTTTCTTAAATATTTAAATTCAATGTTTTTCATTTTTCATGTCAATGTTTTTTATTTCATTTATTTTTTAATTTTACAAACAGCTGCATCATTATATAACAGCCATATTGAAAAGTTTATCTTGGCAGAGTTCCGAAATAAATAAACTGCAGATGCCATTCTAAGCATATAAATGTCGTTTTTAAGATTTTTCAATTTATTGTGTGAACCTGATACTAATTATTGTATTGAAATAAAAGAATTTAAATGGAAAAATAAATAAATAAATATCTCTAGTAAATAAATTATTAAAAATAGATAAATAAATATCTCTAATTTATAATAACCAAATTTTCAAGCTTAACAAAATTATTATATATTATTATTAGAATATTTAAATTCAATGTTTTTCCAAGATTTATTTAATTTATTTTTTAATTTTACGAACAGCTGTATCATTGCATAATAGCCATATTGAAAAGTTTACCTTGGCAGAATGCCAAAATAAACTGCCGATGCCATTCTAAGCATATAAATGTCGTTTTTAAGATTTTTTTATTTAATGAGCGAACCTGATATTAATTATTGCATTGAAATAAAGGAATTTAAATGTAAAAATAACATAACTATTGACTCAGTTTCTTAAATATTCAAATTCAATGTTTTTTCAAGTTTTATTTCCCTTTTTTTTTAACTTTACGAATAGCTGCATCATTGCATAACAGCCATATTGAAAAGTTTATCTTGCCAGAATCTGCCGATGCCATTGTAAGCATATAAATGTCGTTTTTAAGATTTTTTTATTTAATGAGCGAACCTGAGATTAATTATTGCATTGAAATAAATGAATTTAAATGTAAAAATAAAATAAATATTGACTCAGTTTCTTAAGTATTCAAATTCAATGTTTTTTCAAGTTTTATTTCACTTTTTTTTTAACTTTACGAATAGCCGTATCATTGAATAGCAGCTATACTGAAAAGTTTATCTTGGCAGAACGTCAAAATAAACAAACTGCAGATGCCATTCTAAGAACATAAATGTTGTTTTTAAAATTCTTTTTTTTTTAATTTAATGTGTGAATCTGATAATAATTATTGCATTGAAATAAAATGGAAAAATAAAATAGCTATTCAAAATAGATAAATAGATTTATAATAAATAAACTTTTAAGTTTAGTAGAATAATCAATTTATTTGTTTTACCGAATTTATCCCTAAGTATTTCTCACAAATTATATTAGTTTTTTTTTAAATTTTTAACCATCAATCAATTAAAAAATTTAATTCTTTGAAATATCTTTAATTTTAATAATACTTGTTGAATTTGAATACATTTCTTTTCAATTAGCATAAAAACATACGTATAAAAAACTAGTATCATAATGGTTTAATTATTTTAAATTTTCTCAGAAGTTGTATTTTTTATTTGCAATTAAAATTTAAACTGAAAACCCATAATTAAAAACCCTATTTTTAAACTTTTTTAAATGAAGTAGTCAATTTTACTAAGCATTCATCGAATAATCAGAAGAACAAAAGAACTTTATCATCAGAAGAAGTTCATCAGAAAAACTTTTAAGAACTTAACTATTTAAAATGATCTTTAACTAAATGTCGTAAAGTATAATCATTCAAATAAAAGATAATAATTAAAAGAGTTAAAAATGTTTTAATTGAAAAAATATCTATTCAGTACTGAAAATAATTTAGATTAGAGTCCTTTTTCGATTAAGAGTAAACATTCTTTTCTATTTTGAATCTTTTTTTGGACTTAAAAGTGATTTAAAGTAAATTAAGAACCCTTTTTGATTTATGTTAAGCACGTTTTTTTTTTTTAAGATTATTATAAAAATCTTTTTTTTTTTTTGACTTTTTACATACTTTTGAAATGATTTGATTTGAAAGACATATAAAAAATGAATGAAGTTAAAGTGAGCACAAAGATTAAATTAAAAAGGTAAGAAGTAGATGCTTACTGTTTTTGTTTAGAAAAATTAATTATCTTTTTAATTATTTGAACATTTTTTTTCGAAACAAATTTTTTTTTGAATAATAATTTCGAATATTAAATGTCGTAAAGAATAATCATTCGAATAAAAGATAATAATTAAAAGAGTTAAAAATTTTAAGTATTTAGCCACCAGGAAAACAAATATTTATATATATAAAGGTTCGACTTTATGAATAACCGCACTATTGCATAACAGGCATATTGAAAAGTTTATCTTGGCAGTTTGCCAAAATAAATAAACTGCTGATGCCATTCTAAGCATATGAATGCTGTTTTTAAATCTTTTTCTATTTAATGTGCGAACCTGATACTAATTATTGCACTGGAATAAAGGAATTTAAATCGAAAAAAAAAAATAAAATAAATAAATAAATAAAAATTTATAAATAAACATAAGCTTATCAGATTTGAACATTTTTGATAAATTGTATGCAGTTGCTTTTTTTCCTACTATTAGTACACGCTCTCCTTATATATATCTTGTTCAAATTTTCAATCGTTCATAAAATACTTTTTATTCATCCACTCAAGTTCAAATACATTTTTTGAAACTTGTAGGGGATGACACTTGATGTTACTACAGTTTTTCAA
>BPLQ01011839.1:0-25643 GCA_021605075.1 Caerostris darwini
TTCCTGCATTTTTTAAAGAGTTTATTTTCTGAAATATTTATGAGCTGTTTATTTTTGGACAAATCGCCAATTCAGAACGTAAAATACACAGACGTCAAAATGGAAAAAGATTAAGCACAAAGCCAGAATGTTATAAATTTTAAATTTATAAAAAATAGATAATAGATGGATGAGGATAATATATTCAATTAAGAATAAAAATAGAACTACTTCATCTTCTTTTTGGTGTGGTACATCAATGGACTTGGTGCTTCGCTTTGTGTACGACACGAACAATTACCAATGGGTGAGGTAAGCGGTAGTATAACATTAATAGTGAGGACATTGCTTTCATTCATAATTTTTAAGGGCGATTTTCATAATTCATAATTAAGTAGAATTCATATATTTAATAATTCAGCATTTAAGCTACCTAAGATGATCTATGAAAATTATTACGTCTGAAGCATTGTGTCACAATAATTAATTTATTACGTTTTTAAACTTTTATACAAACTTATAGAAGTCTATTGAATTTGAAGATGCCTTCAGTAGTCTCTTTATGGGATAAAACTAATTGTTATATAAGTAACGGCTGCTCGGTATTAGAATAAATTAACTGAGTTATGAGTAATGAGGTAACTCAGTAATTTTTACATCTGAAACCCCTTGAAGGCCAAAGTCTGATTTATTTCTTTAATAAGTTTATTCCGAGGAGGCCCTTTAAGAACGACCTTAAGATGCCTCTCAGATTTAGGAGTAATAACAAAAAATCTATATTTTCTATCAAATATTGATATCTTTTGGATTGAAACTGTATATTGAATATAGAGTTTTTGAAAGTTCTATGGTACTGAACATCTATAGGAAACATCTTTAACATTTCTCCACCAAGCTTAATACGCAATTGATCCGTTAAAATGTTCATCTAAATCTTTTAAATGTTGTGGAACAAATGATTATAGGAATATATTTAGTCTTTCATATATATATATATATGAAAGACTATAATAGATTTTTTAATGTGAGGTAGTTTATATTTTCACTGCGTTGCGTTTATTAGGGTTAATAAGTCTATTATAATTAATAGAAGCAGAAGTGGAATTATGTATATTTGACCTACTAACAGTAGAAAAACTAACATTCGCTATTAGGTGGCTGGCAGCTCTTTTTAAATGTTTACTATTAGATTTATGTATAACAATTGACAATGGGTTAGGTAACTAAAATACTTATCCTTTCCTTGGTCTTTATCTTGCAAATAGTTGATGTGTTTGGCAATACGATCCGAGGTATTCTTGATGGCGATAGGATGGCAATTGTATTGATTTAGGATGTAAAGTTCCTAATTTGATTAACCAAGACCATTATGTACTCACAAATCAATTGAGATGACGTGGAAAGTACTTTTTAAGGGATCTGATGAGGTCTATTCCCCATAGTTTTATCATTTCCGTAAATTACCAAACAATGATATAATATTGGGAAAACGGTAGACTTTTAAATGATTATAGGAATTGGGACTCCCCCTTTTTTAAAATCAAAAGATGAGTGTTGGTTCCTATTGCTGATCGATAAGGATACATAATCTAAAAGGACAATACATAAATTTTAAATGAAAACGGTTATGGTTACCAAATCAAGAACACTCGCGAAAATTCTACTTCAAGCAATCATATTAGTTCAACTGAAACGCACACATGCCTACTACTACACACAGATTACTCGCCCATGGGCTCATTTGGTCACCAGGCTGCTTGTTTGTGATGCTTGGTGCATATTCTATGTTCACGATATGTGACAAATGAAGAAGGTCGAGGAAGAATGTTAAAAACAATTGGAATTTGGAAAGCTGTATTAAAGGCATACTTCTCAACCATTTCAATGCCATACAAGAACAATGCAAAACCCGGCAGAGTAGTTTATAATGATTTAAGATATTCATGTGTTACATTTAATGAAAAGGATCCATGATTTTTCATGGTTGTAGAAGTCAAAATTATGTTTTCTTAAATGGCCAGTTTTATGGGTTTCACCGAAATAGAATGCAGTAGTTTTTTTTCTCTGTGAAATATTGCTCAATAGCCATAAGAGAATATGAAACAATAAAATATATTTCTGAAATTTGAATTAACTGTAGATATTTGTATTCGAGTCAATTTATCTGAAATAACAATTATGGAATATTTTAACATGTTTTTCCCCCTCTCAAATCTTTTTTTTTTTAAATGTGAGAAATAATATATTTTTTCTAGAGTAAATTCTCCAAAGGTTTTTAAAAACATTATTTAAGCAACTGTTTTAATTATTGTGAGTTATAAATCAGTTTGCAAGAACACTAATCATTTCAAAAAAATTATATTTATGTTTTTTTCACAAAATAAAAGATTTCACGCTTATTTTTTAGTGAATATGTATAATGAATTAGTTACTAAGTTGCGTTATGTTACATTTTATTTGAATGACAGTAATGCATGTACAAATTTGCTTTACTAGATGTATTAATGATATTATTCTGATATACATTTTTTTTCTTTCTGTCAGGAAATTAGAGATTTCAAGATTTAGAGTTGACACTTTTCTTAAGAACGTGCGATATACGGCTAGAAATAAATTATTTTTCAACGGTTACTGTAAACATGATATTCTTATCAGCTAAAAGTTTCTTAACAAGGCTTGCAATTAGCAAAAAAATGCTTGTCATCTCCTATGAATAAAGACAAGATTAAGATAGAAGTTTCATGAAACTTTCATTAAATTAGTGAAGCTTTAATTTTTTCATAATTTATAGGTTGGTAATATTTTTTTTTACTGTGTGCAAAGAAGATAAATTTAATTAAAAACTATTTTACCCATCTTTTCACAAATTTATGCTATCATCTGAGATTTTTATCATGTTTTAGATATTTTAACAGAATACTTTGGAACTGATGGATTTTAAAGATATGTCATTTAATGTCTCACAATCCAGTGTTTGATTTTTATGTTCTTAAAAATATGAAATATTTTTTTTCTATTCCTACTCTCCTAAGAAGCTTATACTCTCCTTATATTTATTTATATATCTTGCTCAAATTTTCATTCGTTCATACAATACTTTTTATTCGTCCACTCAAGTTCAAATACATTTTTTAAACTTGTAGTGGATGAAACTTGATGTTAATGCAGTTTTTTCAAATATTAATACATTAATTAAATTTAATTAATTTTAGTTTTATATGGGTGAAAAAAATTCTTATATAAGATATTTAGCAGGATATAAATGTATTAATAAATACCGTCAGTGGCGAAGCCTGTAGATCGCTGGAAAATTTTTTTGTCAGATTCTTTTTTCATTCTGGGTTCTCGTCTGAGTCAAGGAGGGAACAAAATGCAAAATGAAAAATGTGAATAGATTAGTGAGAGTGATGGAAAGTGTGTATGTGTGTGTGTGAGAGAGAATTTTTTCAAACTTAAAAAAAATGAATGAAAATTATTTATAAATGACTTTATGCAATATAGTGAAAAAAAAAGTTGGAATTAAATTTAAAAAAATTTATTTATATTACTTGTTTCTGTCTTGAATTTATTCTATTGCGTTAAATTCCATATAAATCTATTTAGTTATGTACTCTAAAATTGTAATGTTTTTGTGTAAAAACATAAATAAATTTAAGGATTTGGATTCATTCTTACTGATACGTTTTCATGGATAATAAACATTTTATTGAACCATTTGGAGCATATATTTTATTGTTCATTGTTGTGTCATCTATTCAGTCACTCAAATATGCCAAGTAAGATTCTACGAGATTTAGTAAGTCCACAGTTACTAAGTCGTTTGGAACTAAAAGGATTTACAAGGTATAAGGTGGAACTAAAACAAACGGATGGTACGTCTATTGTCTCAATTCAAATGGGAAATCCCAAACAGTTCTTCTCTCACACAATCAATCCAATAAAACCTCTTATTTTTAAAATGCAACTTTTCTTTATTTTATAGCAGTAAAATACACAACTATTCAACCAGTTTTATGCAGCTCATATACGTTGTCGTTCAATAAATATTCGTAAAAATTTTATAACGAAAAAAGAACCCAAAACTTATTTTGTCAACCATTGCCTGGTAAAAAATTTGCAGCAATTAATTTTTGATGTAGAGATTGCATTGATGCTACCTATTCCTTATTTGATAATTAACCCAGAAAATAGAATAATTTTTATTTATTTTAGAGCGGTGTTAATTTTAGAGTTACTATATGAATATTATTGTGGGTCTCTTAATTGATTATAATCATATCTAAGGCTTAAACGTAGTGCACTAATCTGCCAATACAAAAATTATTAGCTTCAAGCAGATTCTATTTCATCAAAAGATCTATAACAACTTTTATTTATTTTTTGCTGTATGGTAAAGCAAAATAAGCTGTATGATAATACAAAACTTATACTGTTCAACCTGCTTTATGTGAGTTTGTGGTTCAATAACTATTCGTACTAGTTATATAACAAAAATAGATGCATAAAAACCAACCCAAAACTAATTTTATCAATCATTGTCTGGTAAAAAACCACCAACAATTGTGTGCTTTTCATCAAAAGATCTATAATAACTTTTATTTATTTTTTGTTGTATGATAAAGATTACTAAAAGAATTACAATCATTGGAAATGGGAATTTTTGTGAAGCAATCAATTTTGTCTTAATTAATTTTAAGTTTGTATCACATATTTTTCCCATTTTAAATTTTATAATAACAGGAAGTAAAAAATACTAAATGAAACAAATATTGTAATTCAACTGAATTATTAAGTATTATGTTTCATTACCCGAATTTAATGTTATTAATTTATCAAGTTGGGGTCTGATGGCCGAGTGACTGTTGTGGCCCTCGGTGCCACAGGCTTCGAGTTCCGGCGTTGTCATGAATATTTGTAGTGGTTCGGAATCCACTTTAAACCGTATTTCCCGGTCTAATATGACTGTAGAGCATTGGGCGTAGGAGTAACAACCCTACCTCTTAAAGGAAAACATTTCTTGCCTCGAAATCTGTCAGTAGACAGACGCCATGTGGCTGTTGCGCCGATGAAGAAGAGGAAGAATTTATCTATTCTCATAAGGATGAAATAGTAACGTACGTAAGTTAACGTGCGAAAGCGAGCTTTACATTCTCATTGGCAGGTGCTATTGCCACAGATATAGAAAATAGCAAGACTTCGTATTGATTGTGAGAGCATACCACGCCGTTATACAAACTCTCTAGTTCAGAGTTTATTCCAGGTTGCTCTGGATGAAAAAATAAAACGACTAAATTTAACGTTGGTAACGACTAAATTTAAAAACGTTTTTTTTTTATCGGCATTAAAATTGTTGGACAATTTCAAAGAGTGGCGTTATGTAGAGGATAAATTTGGTTTGGTGTGTCGCTCTACTGTCATTTTGTGCACACTATGGGCTATTTAGACCGGGATCTACAGTTTAAAGTGGATTCCAAACCGCAAACAAACACCCATGCCACCGCCAGGATTCGAACCTCCACGAACAGTCGTCCATGGCCCCACCAGGATACGAACTTCCACTAACAGACATCCATGCCACATCCAGGATTAGAATCTGAAACCTGTAGTACCAAAGGCTAGAGTGCTAGCCAATTGGTCATCAGGCCACGAAAAATATAGAAGAAGTAAGAGTCACTGCATTTAATTAATTTAAGAAAGTAAATTTTTATTATATATATATAAATTAAAAAATAAAACATACAAAAAATATATTTTGATTTTAACATAAATGTGATTAAATTATGTTGCCTGCAACCAGCCAGACAGCCCTCTCTCCTTTTCTTTCTCAATAGATCCCACACGTTTCATGGCCCTTATACATCTGTGCCCGATGTCACAATCAATCATATGCTTTCTCCATATGTCAGACTAAGATATAAATAAAAGTTTAGAAAAAATTGTATTTTGTACAATAAATAAAAATAGCTTTTGTATTAAATTGTATTAAATATGTATTAAAAATAGCTTTTTGACAGCTTCAGCTGATTTTTATCGACAGTCAAATAATCTTGCGGATATTTTCTGCTGATTCTTTCGTATTACGCTCAAATGTTGATCACTAATTACTAATAATCCATCCAGTAAGCAATGTTTTTATTCATATGGTATATTCATTGTAATATAATTCACCGATATGCAACCCTCGCTGTGCAAGGTTTATTGCTGCTGTTTATTCGGTTACATGTCTAGTGATGTTAAAAGACAGCAGATCCAGTAATTTGCATTTCATATTTTGATACAATATTTTTTTTAATTATGAAAATTTAATTATTAATGCTCAAATTTATTTGTTATGTTCATATCGATGCATTGAGTCTAAATATTTTTATGCTATTAAGAAAAAAAAAATACTACATAATACTAGAACTGTTGGACATAAATGATTAATATATTGATATTCCTTGAATTTCAATAATTTTATTTGACTTAAAAAGGTTTTTCTGATAATCATATTTATCTTTACATATTAATTAAAGTAAGTATCTAAATTTAATATCAGAGTTATAATTGAAATCAGCAATGTAAAATGGTTCTTTGGAACTTTATTACATTTGGTATTATTAAATCAGTAATCTATTACATGAATCAGATTACTGTTATTTTCGAATTTGAGCTTCAAATTACTCTAGTGGTAAAAATTAAGCCAGTTCAACGTTCACCATCCTTGGAATAGACAAGAGATGGAACAAAATTTGTTTCACAGGAAGATATTTTAGTACCTTAACTTTTTTGAATGAAATAAATAATTCCGATGACGCCATTGTTTAAAAAAATTAAATTTAAATTGTAATAAAAATAAATAATAAATTATGAAACTTTTATTATGAATAAATTTAAATTTCATGATTCAAATTTTATTCATCGGGGAACTAGAATTACAATTATTTATGCCACGAATAGTTCACCGAAGACAGAGAGGTTGAAAGTGATGCTTTCCTTGTGCCATTTATGGATAACTGCCACGCAATATCTTGCCGGTTGTGATAATCCAGATGCATTATAGTGAACACGCAGACTGTTGGTGAACTCGCAACTATGTACTAACTGCAGGGTTTCATCTGTGCCATGAGTCGTCACTTATTCTTTAAGCATCCACATTAATTTTTTTAAAAAATACTATTTAAAAAAATCACAAAAAACTGCATTTATACTGCCAATGAAAGCAAAATTTTATAAAAACGATACAATCTACATTAAAATAGGGTGCGCAAAAGATCTACCTCCCCGTGGTGCACCTGATAACACTTTTTAGTGGATAAAAGATCTACAACTTGGCATTATTGTTTGATTAATGAACTCTGTTTCAGCATGTTTTGTTGTATTATCTGTTTTTTTTTTCGTTGTTCTTTTTTGATGAAACTGTTCATAATCTGCCATTGGAAATAAAAAAATATACATCAAAAATGATAGGTTAATTAGTGATTTCACTGTTGTTTAATGTTATAACTGAAGTTTCTTCTAGTAGAAAATGAGTATTGAAATTTAGAATTAGATATACGTATTTAACAATGTTTTTCTGACAAATGATAGCCAGCAATTGGATGTAGGGTCATTGGCCACAGTTAATCTTATGAAGCGAGATGATCAAATGCGATTCCTTTTGTAATGCAAGATATAGACGCAATGTAGCAAGTCATTCATAGTGCAGTCTGAATTGACTACATATCGGCCATTGTAATAATAAATAAATGACTCCGAGCAAAATTAAGCTCAAAAAAGATTCAGATAGATTAGCAAGCTCATTTCAATTATGGCGATAATATATAGAGGCATTGTAGAATAATGTGATGGCGCATTGCAGCATAGCACATATGGTGTTAAAAGAGGTTACCACATTTTGAAATTTTCATAAACACCATATCCCATTGAATTTGTAAAGCATCGCCTGTTGGCGCCTTGGCGAAATTAGGGGGCAAAAATGGGATCAAACCAATTCCATGCACAAGTTTCTGAACAATTATTTTTTAATATGTACAATAAAATTGATTTATTATATACACGCTTTTTCTGTGTGAACTAAATAAATCTAAATTTTTTTGTTTTGAAATTCCATGCGAAGTCAAACCAAAAGCTTCCTTATGAAGAAATGTAGAAATTATTTGACTATATATGGGAAAGATAAAACCATATAATAGCTACTAACCTTTCACTACCTTTAAGTACGTTGGCATGCTCGTTTCAATTGTGGTGGCTAAAAGTCATTCATTTTGCAGCCTCAATCGACTATTCATTCAATAGCTAAAAATTGAATGCAATTTAAAATTTATCTTTTAATTTTAAAAAATTAAAAAAATAGTTCCATTTGTTTACTATTTTTACTGTTTCTCGATCTCGAGAACGAAAAACATAATATGTTTACATATAATGTTAAATGAGGTTATCGTATTCTGAAATTTTCATTAACACCATATCACGTTCATTAGGGGCCTGAATGGCGGCGCTCTGGCTCTTGATACTACATTTTTCGGGTTCGAGTCTCGGAGGTGGCATGAATGTTTGTAGTGGTTCAGAATCCACTTTAAACTATAAGTCCCGGTCTAATAGGATCGTAGAGCATTGCGGGGGTATTGCTACTCAGGCCCGTAGCTTATTTTCAAGCTACAAGCACCTCCTGAGTAGTGCTAAGTGAGTAACATCGGTGCAGCGCTTGCTTTAAGGCATAAAAGACAATTGTCTAAGTGTTTGACAGCTGCATTTAAACAAGAAAATATCGTGTTCATTTGCGATCTGATGACCAATTGGCTATCGCTCTGGTCTTTGGTATCACAGACTTCAAGATCGAATCCTGGCTTTTGCATATATGCTTGTTAATGGTTTGGAATCCACGTTAAACTGTAGATCCCGTCTAATTAATCTAAAGTGGGCAAATAATAACCGTAAAGTGACAAATCAAACTACATTCATTTTGTAAAGCATCGACGGTTTGGCATCCTGGAGAAATTGGTGGGCAAAAATTCCAACCAAATTCTATGCACAATTTCATGAAAATTTATTTTTTAATAACTACAATAAAGCTTCAGATATAGAAATTATTTGGTTATATATGGGAATGATAAAACCGCGCAATAGTAATTGCTTTCATTGTCTTCAAGTAGATTAACACGTTAGTTTCAATTGTGGTGGCAAGATATAGATGCAATGTAGCAAGTCATTCATGTGCAGCCTGAATCAACCACATAACAGCCATTGCAATGATAAATGACCCTAAACAAAATGGTCGTCGTTGGAGACAGTTGCTCAAAAATAGATTCAGATAGATTAGCATGCTCGTTTCAATTATGGTGATAAGATATAGACGCCTTATAGCATAACACATGTGGTGTTAAATAAGGTTGCCATATTCTGAAATTTTCATACACACCATATCCCATTCAATATGTAACTCATCGTCTGTTTGGCGACTTGGCGAAATTAGTGGCCAAAACTGGGATCCAACCAATTCCATGCAAAGTTTCTGAAAATTTATTTTTTAATAATTACAATAAAAGCTTCTGTGTGAACTGATGTAGAGATTATTTGGCTATATATGAGAACGATAAAAGCATATAATAGATTTCCTTTCATTGAGTTCATGTAGATTGGCGTGCTCGTTTAAATTAGGGTGGCAAGATGTAGACGTATTGTAGCATGTCATTCATGGCACAACCCTACATATGAGGCATTGTAATAGTAAATGAACCTAAACAAAATACCCAGCATTGGAAAACAGTAGCTCAAAAAAGATTTCGATTAACTGCAATAATGTGAAGATTTATCATACATAAACAAAGGATTTTTATTCTCAAGTTATTTCTTGCTGTAGTACATGTGCATTGAAACAGCAGCTGTAAACTTCCATTTGGATGCAAGAACGAGGATTAAAGTATCCCTCTGAGGATTAAAAAACGACGGACTTGATTCCTTTGGATGACTTAATTTATATATGACGCCAGACCTTTTTAATGCTGTATGAGGTGCAGGCATGTTTTCCTACTTAATGAGGAAGAACACTTTAAAGCTCGTTTGAGTAATTATGAGATTACGTACTCTCGGAGGCTCTATCAAATGGTGCTTAAAATGTTCCATCGATTTATATTCCTGGACTTTTTTGTTGGAAGTAGTTAATGATAAGGACACATTAAAACGATCTGGATGCTTACAGAACGGGCATTGATTTAGCTCTTGAGTTTCTGTTTCCTAGTTAAGAGCTTAAAGCGAGTTTACTTTAAAATGTTTGTGAATGGAATAAAAGCTTCAGTTCTTTATAATAAATTATAAACTTTAATTTTTCAATCATATTTATTATATCAGACATTTTTTAATGACACTATAAAATAATTATCTATATTTAAATATAGAACTCGTATTTTTTTGCAATGAGTCCAAGCTATGATTTGGTGGTTATTTATTTGGTTTGTCGTTCTACGGTCATTTTGCGCACGCTTCAAGATTATGAGATCAGGAGCTAAAGTTTAACGTGGATTCCGAACCACTAACAAACATCCATGTCACCACCAGGATGAACAGATGTAGAAATTATTTGGCTACATATGGGAATGATAAAACCATATGGTAAACATTGCTTTCATTGTGTTCAAGTATACTGGCATCTTCATCTCAATCATGATGGCAAGATAAAGATGTAGTATAGCAAGTCATTCATGGTGCAGCTTCAATCGACTACA
Source organism: Caerostris darwini (assembly GCA_021605075.1). Lineage (NCBI taxonomy): Eukaryota > Metazoa > Arthropoda > Arachnida > Araneae > Araneidae > Caerostris > Caerostris darwini. Next base: position 10,683 of record BPLQ01011839.1, read on the forward strand.
TATCAGCCATTATAATAATAAATGACCCCAAACAAAATGCTCATTGGAAAACAGTAGTTAAAAAAGATTTCCATTAGCAGCAATACTCTAAAGATTTATCATACCTAAACAAAGGATTTTTATACACAGGTTATTTCTTGCTGTAGTACATGTGCATTGAAACAGCTGTAAACTTCCATTTTAATGCTAGAACGAGAATTAAAGGATCACTCTGAGGATTAAAAAACGACAGACTTGATTCCTTTGGATGACTTAATTTATATATGACGCCAGACCATTTTAATGCTGTATGAGGTGCAGGCCGTGTTTTTCTACTTAATGAGGTATAACACTTTAAAGCTCGTTTGAGTAATTATGGGATTACGTATTCTCGGAGGCTCTATCAAATGGTGCTTAAAATGTTCCATCGATTTATATTCCAGGACTTTTTTTTCGAAGTAGTTAATGATAAGGACACATTAAAACGATCTGGATGCTTACAGAACAGGTATTGATTTAGCTCTTGAATTTCTGTTTCCTAGTTAAGAGCTTAAAGCGAGTCTACTTTAAAGTGTTTGTGAAAGAAATTAAAGCTTGAGTTCTTTATGATAAATTATAAACTTTAATTTTTCAATCGTATTTATTATACTATACTTAATAACACTATAATATATTATCTGTATTTAAAATATATAACTAGTATTTCATTTACAATGAGTCCCAGCCATGGTTGTTTGGTATTTATTTATTTGTTTGGTTTGCCTTTGTAAGTTCATTTTGTGCAGATTTTAGGCTAATTAGAACATTTAGTCATTGTAAGCCAAGTAATTAAACTGTGACCTACAATGTGGATTTGGAACCAGTAACAGACATCTATGCTTGTGGTACGAAGGTCAGAACACAAGCCAATTGGCCATCAGTCTGCTGTTATTTGTTTGGAGAAAAATAGATTGCAACTATTTAGAAAAAGAGGTTATCTTATTCTGATTATTGTAACTTACATATTAATATGTGGTTCAGCAAGAATTATCATCATTGTCATAATGATTATGAAAATGTATTGATTTTTCTCAGTTGTAACACAATTTTGACCAGTTTCCATTAAAATATTTTGCAAATAATAATTGCCCTGTTCTTCTTGTTATTGTATTGATTAAAACAATATATGTTGGTGTATTTGAAATGCTAACTTAACAATATTGTTCAATGGTATCACCAAAACGAAACGATATTATTTAAAAACATGCTTTTCATTTCATATTTAAAGTAAGGAGCAATGTGAATCATAAAAGATATCTACAAAATTATTTAAACATGCTTTATGCGTAAAAAGTTATTTGAAAAGAAAGATAGTCCACTATAAAGATCTCATATAAATTGCTTTACAAGCTTTTAGGAAGGGTAGGGTAAACCTAGAAGAATCGGAATCGCATTGCAATGCTTGGTAAGGAATGCTTTCAAAGAGCTGAAGTATAATCAGAAAACCACAGAAACGTAAAGCTTTATTTAAGTGTATATACTAATTATTAATTAATCAATTATACTAACATGATCAAATTTATGATTCCATCTAAGATTAAAACTAAATACCGAATTACAGAACTAAATGTCGACAGAAAAACAGCTACTACTTGCACAAGATTAAGGATGAAGCATCATAAAAATATGAACATTTTTTTTTGGTGGCACTACAAAATACCAAACATGTGTCAACTATCCTGATGTCCAGCTTATTCTTCATCATGTTTTTGATTGCTCAGTTGTTGCAGCCGCCATACATTGTCTGGACCATCGATCGGAGGAGGATTTATACTCCCAGCTGACAATCAACATGGCCAATATTATTCGAGAGTGCCACGATATTCGATTTTCTTGTACTCTTTAAGGGATACAACAACATCTAAGAGGATTAAATGGGATGTATGTCATTTTCATGTACAATTATCTGATGGGGACCTGATGGCCGAGTGAGTAGTGTTCGATGCCACAGTTTTGGGTTCGAGTTCTGACGATGTTTGTAATGGTTCTGAATTCACTTTAAATCAGGTCCCGCAGTGACGGATTTCGGTTCGATGGGGCCCTAGGTCCAAGTTAATTTGACGCCCATATATATATATATATATATATATATATATATATATATATATATATATATATATATATATATATATATATTAATAATACGAATATATAGATACACAAATAACGAAATCTATATTTAGATAGATATCGCAGAGAACACGTGAATGCAAGAATTCATTTATTCTGCCCTTTAAATATTGACATATTGAGATTATCAAAGCAAGAAAAGAAGCATTAAAATTCGGTCTTCTAGTTGATTAAAAACAAAATCGATTTTAAATTTTTGCCGCCTCGAAAGATTTTGCGCCCCTAAAAATTTGCCCCCTATGTCCGGGCCTCGCGATCCTAAGCCTAAATTCGTCAGTGAGGTCCCAGTCTAATGTTATTGTAGAGCGATGGATGTAAGGCTGACAATCCTATCCCGTAAGCGGCCTAATGTTCAATTGTCTGGCGCTCTGGCCTTTGGTACCACAGGCTCCAGGTTCGAATCTTGACGATGGATCGATGGATGTTTGTTAGTCCGCTTTAGTCCGGAATCCACTTTAAAATGTAGGTCCCGGTCTGTTTAGCCCTCGTGGGCGCAAGATCACTGTAGAGCGACGAACCAAACCTATCCCGTAAAAAGAAAACATCTCGTGTTTCGGAATCTGCCAGGAGGCAGACGGCCTTCTTCCACCATGAACCTGTTGTGCCGTTGAAGAAGTAGAACCAGCATAGACTTAGAGTGCCAATTGTTTAATCCTATAGTTTCTATTGGAGATATTACATTCAAATTTTTTGCATCCAATAAGGATGAAAGTTCCAATTATATATTCGAATCAAAAGAATAACTTATTCGGTGGTGAGTTATTTACCGAAGAAGGAATAATATGGAAATTATTTTCTTGTCAGATTAATTACCATAATTTATTTGGATGTTATTGTTTGTTGGATTGTTAGCAATTTTATTATATTTATTTTCAGGATTTGTATTTACGTTTACACATGATGAAGAAGTGAATAGAGCTATTTAATTTGTAAACATAGTTTCACATCTATCAAATATAAAATTGTTATTCTTTTCCACTGATTTCTTCTCGAGAGTAATTGGATAAATTGAGATAAAGCAGCTAACGCGAGCATGAATCTCAAAATCACGCCAAGTCAAGTAAAATTGTTAACACACCAGCGAATTACATGCGGTTTGGTGATAAAGTACAGTATCATTGAATAAAAAAAACTATTTAAATTTTTCTTGTAATTGTAACGCGTGTTTGGATGGATTAAAATTCGAAAGTGTATTGATATCTCATTGATCTTTTATGAACATTGAAAAAGAGCAAATGAACTCAAATTTGAAAGGAAAAAGAAGAAATATTTCTCAATGTCTTTGTTACATTGCAAAAATTAGTTGCAGAAGGAATTAAAATGGATTATAGAAGACATTCATTTGAACTTGTAAAAGTGTGTATTAATATGAAAGCCTTCCTTTTCATTATCGAAAAATATTCATCTAAAAGTAACATTTATTATGTGGATATAAACTGAACTATGGATCACAATTGGTTTTACACTTGGTATGCATATTTTTTACTGTGATGTCTCTATTAGTTTAACAAGTACGAACAGGTGACAGTTATGTCTCAGTTTAAACATTATCCTGATAATTAGTTTAAAAAATAACCTCCGCAAATAAATATATGAATAAAGCTGAAGTTTACCACGAAAAAGATTATAAAATAAAATGCATGTATAATCCAACAGAATTACGGTAACACGACAAGTCGATGAATTCTTAGGTAAGTGTTTTTTTCCTATGTTAACTCTTAATTTTATATTATTGTAGATTTTTTTATCAACAGTAAATTTCATTATATTGTATTTAAAATATTTACCTTCAGTTTGTTGCTGTGTTAAGATCTCAGAGCAAACCTCTAGCAACGATAATAGAAAATTTATTTTATCTTTGATCTATAAGAAAATCGTTGTTTATTTTATGTAACTTATAGCTAATCTATTAATTTAAACTTAACCTTAAAAATGGCAAAATCTATTTTTTCATACTTGTAAGATTGTTTGGAGGAAAACTGACATTGAAAAATTAAAGTTTAACTTGAACGATTTTAATAATTGTAAGGTGTATGTTTAAAAGTTAATTTTTTGTTATTGATATTAGCATAATATATTAGAGTTTTTTCGCGCTTTATGTAATGATTTTTTTCTATATATTCTTATTCCTTTTATACAAGATATAAAAAAGATGATTGAATTTTTTAATTAATATTTTATGGAATAAAATGAAAATTTCATTTCTGTTTTTACCGAATTTATTTTTATCAATAAATGTTTAAACTAATTTAATAGAGGATTTTACAATACAGTATTTATTTTAAATACAGTATTGTAGAATACTGTATTTAAATACTGCACACTACATTATTTAAATACAGTATTGTGTAGAATTGTGTAGAATACAGTATTGTGTAGAATTGTGTAGAATACAGTATTGTGTAGAATACTGTATGGGCTGTAGTGCATTGTTTAATACTGTATGGGCTGTAGTGCATTGTTTAATACTGTATGGGCTGTAGTGCATTGTTTAATACTGTACGGGCTGTAGTGTATTTAATACTGTACGGGCTGTAGTGTATTTAATACTGTACGGGCTGTAGTGTATTTAATACTGTACGGGCTGTAGTGTATAGTTTAATACCGTATGGGCTGTAGTGCATTGTTTAATACCGTATGGGCTGTAAAGCATTGTTAATACCGTATGGTCTGTAAAGCATTGTTTAATACCGTTTGGGGATGTAATGCATTGTTGAATACCGTATGGGGTTGTAGCGCATTGTTGAATACCGTATGGGGTTGTAGTGCATTGTTGAATACCGTATGGTGTTGTAGTGCATTATTGAATACCGTATGGGGTTGTAGTGCATTATTGAATACCGTATGGGGTTGTAGTGCATTGTTGAATACCGTATGGGGTTGTAGTGCATTGTTGAATACCGTATGGGGTTGTAGTGCATTGTTGAATACCGTATGGGGTTGTAGTGTATTGTTGAATACCGTATGGGGTTGTAGTGTATTGTTGAATACCGTATGGGGTTGTAGTGTATTGTTGAATACCGTATGGGGTTGTGGTGTATTGTTGAATACCGGATCGGTTGTAGATTACAATATATGTTGCAAATTCTATTTTATATGCTGTTCGAGACAAGGACTTGAAATTAAATATTAATACACAATTTTGAAAACTAAGCAGGTAACATAAATAAAACCATTATTTTTCTATATAAAGCTCTAAAAAGTGAAACAATTCAAAACACTTTGTGCAAAAACTTTTTAAAAATGTTACAAAAAGTATTATTACTTAATATAAATGAGATGTTTTGTTATAGAATGCACCCTTTTTCTTCTTTTAAGCATCATTTTATCAAACTCATGTTTAAAATCTTGAAGTAGTTGTTTTTGCGAAGCCTTAAAAATACATTATTAAAATATTTGGTTTGTGAAAGATTACTAAACGGTTAAAGAATGTTTTCATTGTTCGTAGGCGAAACTGGGATCGTGGAATAAAGTAGCGTTTTTCGATTAAAATTCTTACTCCCCGTAGGTTCCAATGGAGCAGAACAGTTCTCGGCAAATTCCCGCTGCTTTCAGTTATATTAAATGCTGACTTAGCACGGATAAACGGTTAGTGGGGGTCGATTCATAATCTCCAGAGTATGGACTTAAGGTGCCCGAAATAGAAAAAAAAAACTGCTTCGAAAGTTTTCAAGTATTTTATTGCCAATGTCTTCTGAAAGTATACCTTAGCTATGATGGTACTTTGATTTTAGATTTTGAATTAATAAAGTTTTTATTTGAAAAAAAGTTATAATTTAGAAGTATTTTTCTGAGTGAAATAAAACGCAAAATATAACAGAGATTGACAGACTTCCAAGTGGTACTGTTTTTTCTATTATATTTATAAAAATAGTTAAATTTTTAAAATTTGTTGATTTTTGTGTTGAAAACGAATCTTTTACATTGCTCAATTATCTTGCAATGTTAACTTTTCTCACCTTCCTAAATAGTACAAATACATTTTAATATGATTTCCAAATAAAAAAAAATATTCGTTCAGTGCCAATTTGTGTTGAAAAATGAGTATTTTTATTATTTAATAGCGTAATGCGTATTTTATTGTTTAATAATTTGTTTTTGGTCTTTAAATTAATGAAGTTTTTAAAAAAATGAAGTTTAGAAAAAAGTAATAATTTTGAAATATTTCTCTGAGTGAAATAAAACATAAGAAAATAACAAGGGTTTGCAGACTTTCAGATGGTACTGTTGGTTTCTATTATATTTATAGAAAGAGTTAAATTTTTTTTAATTTGTTGGTTGTTGTGTTTAAAATGAATGTTTTACATTACTCAATTATCTTGCAATGTTAACTTTTCGCATATTCCTAAATACCACAAATATATTTTAAAATGTTTTCCAAACTAAGATGACTTTTTCTGTCATTTTAACATTTTATGTTTATAAAAACGTATTTATTTGTAAAATAAAAAATTTACTTTAAAATTGTATTTGTTGAAGTACACCTTGGTTTCAAAACTATATACAAAAATATCGATTCTGGGGCCGATTTATAGTTAAAAAAATGCATTTTTATTATTTAATAGTGGACATATTTAGTGCAAACGGTTTGCAGTTATACAAAGTTTCAAAAGCTGTTTGAAGTTGGAATTTTAAAATAATTATCAGAATAATTATATTTTATTATAATTAAATAAAAAATAACTGAAAGGAATGAAATTTGAAGTATTTTATTGCCAATGTCTTATAAGGGTGTACATTAGCGATGATGGTACATTCAATTTGCACTTTGAATTCATGAAGTTTTTATTAGGAAAAAAGTTATGATTTTAAAATATTTTTCTGAATGAAATAAAATAAAAAAATAACAGAAATTGGCAAACTTCGAAATGGTATTGTTTTTTCTGTTATATTTATAAAAGGAACAAATTTTTAAAATTGTTGGTTGTTGTGTTGAAAATGAATCTTTTACATTGCTCAATTATCTTGCAACTTTTCGCGCATTACTAAATAGCTTAAATACATTTTAACATGCTTTCCAAACTAATGTCTTTTTATGATAATTTTGCTTTTTATGCTTACAAAAGAGAACATATTTATTTATACAATAAAAGTTTGACTTTAAATTTTTATTTGTTGGTGTGCATAATGGACCTTATTTTACAAACCTATACGTATCGAGTATAAAAATATTCGTTCAGTGGTAATTTATAAAGAAAAATTCTTTTTTTTATTGTTTAATAGAGGGCATATTCAATGCAAGCCATTATTAGTTATCAAAAGTTTCAAAAGCAATTTGGCCTTAGAATTTTAAAATATTTATCAGAATATTAATTTTTTTCATAAATTAAAAAAAAAAATAATGAATTTTGAAGTATTCTCATAAGCAAATTTTTTGTCGTGATTTACTATTTTTTTTAAAGCCTGTAAATTATTTTAGATGCGTTGCTGTACATATACTGAAAACGAAACACAGTTTGAAATTTGTGTTTTGGAAATGTAGCTCTTAGAAATGATTTGGCAACTTCTTTTCTATAAAGGAAACATAAATTTCGTGAAGAAGATAATACATTAAGTAAACTTTCAATTTTAATTGGTAATTCTCATTTTACCATACAGTAAATAATTAGAATATTTATTTCTTTTAAACGTTACTTAAACAATCTTGGAAATATCGATTAGTGTTGCTCGACTGCTGTGATAGGAGATTCATTGTTCATCAATTAGAATAAAAAATCGGGAGTATGTTATAAAATTGTAACTCAGCTTGAAAACACTGAAGGTAATGTTTCAGTAACAGTCGTATTAAAATGTATTTGAAAGGAGCATGCTTTCGAAACAGAGTTGCTGGAAAGAAATACTTCGTGATCGAGGAGTATAGTGCCCTACTCTTAGTTTTTCTACTAGTTAAGAAAAGATGATGCCCTGTACTTGTTTGATTTGGTATCAGTACTTCTAATATAACACTTCTAATATAGCAAAAATTTCAGCCATTATCGATTCATAGGAAATCAAGTAGCAATCCAATTAAAAAGTTTGATAATGCAAGTTTGAATTAATTATAACAATGCAATTAATTCAACCTTACACAATGAATATAATTAATTGAAATTCACACAATTAAAATAATAATAATTTCACTAAAAAAAACTGTAAAAAACTTTCATGTATCCGTAATTTGAATTTATCTGCCATGACATATTTTGTTATTATTTCCTTCATTTGAATTGACTTAATCAGGAATAATTTAAATAATTGGTTTTTAAAGTACGTATATTTGGCAAACACCATGAACACGACTGAGGCCTTTCATTTTAAGTAAATAAAATAGACGCCTTAGATCAAAGGGATATTTGTACAGTAGAACCTCTTTATGTCGAACCTCGAAACATCCAAAAATTGAAAAAGTTTTTTTTCTATTCCCTTCAAGCCCCAAAACCTCCATTACTCGAAATTTCATCCCTCTATATGTCGCAATAATTAGTCAATCCCCACAAGCCATTTTGGTATATATTTTCCCTCCGTAACTCGAAAAAAAATTGGACCTCTGTATCTCGAACATTAGCAATGTTTGATTTTACAATCTTTTTTACAACCTTTACAACTCGATCATTTGAAATTAATTACCTCTATAGCTCAGGGCCTGAATGGCCGAGTTAGCGCTCTGGCGCTCGGTACCACAAGTTTCGGGTTCGAGTCCCGGCGGTGCCATGGATGCTTGTAGTGTAGATGTTTGTTTGTCGGAATCTACTTTAAACCATAGGTCCCGGTCCTAATAGGATCGTAGAGAGTTGCGGGGGCATTGTTACGCCCCGTGGGTAATGCAAAGTGAGTAACGACTGCGCAGCGCTTGCCTTAAGGCATCAAAGAAAAAGCTGTCTAAATGTTTGCCAGCTGCATTAGAACACACACACACACAAAAACTCTATAGCTGGAAGAAAAATAAGTTACAGACTTTAAGGATTTGCCCGCAATGCACGTCATTGTTTCCTAGAAAACAATCGTATCGTATTCAATAAAATATAATTTGTACTTAAATTTTTGATATGTTACCTACTTCTTTAAATTTAAATGATATAAAAAAAAATATTTTATCAGTGACACTTAAAATACTATTAGTTATTATAATTTCATAAAAGTATAAATGCAATTTCGTAAATGTAGTAGTATTTAAAATACCACTCTTCATTCTTTCTCTTTTCATACGTGTATGTGTTACTAAGTTGCACATGTACTAAAAACTATAAATGTGTGCACTGTTTATACATATAAGAGAAAAACTAATTTGCAGAAATTAATTTTCTTTTAAAAAACAGTATGTCCAGTAACGACATTTTTTTAATCTAAACAATTTTTAATTTCATCAATATATTTTAAGCCGTAATGATAAAATAATTATTCTACATTGCGAAAATTTGAATAGTCAATTTAAGATTTATTTCAAGTGTTTGAATTTAGTATTTGGAAAAATAAATTTCAAAATTAGTTTTAGAATTGATATTACTGAACGCTGTCAAGATCAATTCTCTTCTTTAGTGACAATTTATCGATGCTCTACTTTCGTGTTAAATTCTGAAAGTTTCCATTTCTTTCAATGTAACGAACTTCATTTGTATGATTTTTTGGCACTCATCATTTTTCATATGATGGTTTATTTCATAATTCTTGTTGCTTCAAATGTTAATATGAATATATCACGTCAAAGGCAACTAGTTCAGTTCATTTTAAAGGAATGCCTTTAAAATGTAATTCTACACAATCACGTATATGTTATGTCATTTAAAAAGCTCTAATGGAAACAAGTGATCATTATGAAACAGAAAATCATTATGACAATGAATTAATTGAATAAGTTAATTAAGATTGAATATAGCTACTGTGAATGCTAATACGGCTCTGATATTTCTCAAATATCTAATTATCATCTAAAGAACCACCCGATTTACGCTATTGTTATTTACAAAGAATTGTTAGCAGTGGAAGTTTTAAAATTTCGAACAATTTTTTCACTGTTTATTAATAAATCTAATAAATAAATAATATTCGGTTATAATGTTGATCTAATAAATTATATTACTTAAGAATGAACAAATTATGAATAAGTTAATTAAGAATATTGAGTATTGCTTCTGTGAATGCTGCTATGTCTATGATAGTTATTCTTTAGATAATAATTTAATAATAATTAAGATGTTTGACAACATAATGATTTACATAAATTGTTTGCTGTGGAAGTTTTAAAATTTCCAAAAAACTTTTCAAAGTTTGCTAATAAATCTAATAAATATTTTTATTGTTATAATGTTGATTTAATAAAATACATTGCTATTGCATGAATAATAATAGTAATAAGTTAATACTATAAATTAATTTCGATTATTGAATAGTGCTTCTCTGAATGCTAATACGGCTGCGGTACTTGTGCTTTAGGTAAAAATTAGCTATTTGACAACACTGTGACTTACATAAATTGTTTGTTGTGGAAGTTTTAAAATTTTCAATAACTTTTTCATGGTTTACTAATAAATCTAATGAATTTATGTTTAATCTGTTATATTATTGATTTAATAAATAATATTAATATTTACTCTAAATCCTCAGACATTTATGCAATAGAAAGACTGGGAGGATCCAAAATTATTAAAAACAATTAGAAAGAATAAAGTATTAGAAAAATGTATAAAAAGGGATAATAAAACTATAAAGAATACATAAAAAATTCTTAAACATCAATCAAAAAGTTATATTTTATTAAGTAAAAAATACTTCATCTCCACAATCAGCACAAAAGTACTCCTCAAGGCTTACAGAGGTGAATGATAAACAAAAATTAGAATTCTTATATACATATTCTGAAATGTAAATACAAGAAGTTTAAAAGAATAAAAAAATAAATCACATACAATAATATAAAAAAAAATGAAAATAAAACATCAAAATTTATTAGAATAAATGTTTAGAGTTTAAGGGAATATGTAAATAAAGTTGAAAAAAAAAAAGAAATATACATTATCAAAGAAGTGATCAACAAAATTTATTTCAATAAATGATTTAAAAACAGGTAATTAAGCAATGATAAAATTGTAATTGGTTTAATTAATTCAACTAAAAATTTGACTGGCGAAAATTAAAACTTAATTGTATTGAAAATATTGTATTGATAATATAGCGTTCAAAGTAAAACTTCAGTATAAGGGTACAAAGGAAAACTTCAGTATATTAAAAAAATATTTTTTTTAAAACGTGAATAATAATTCCACTGTTTTTGCAATTTTAAATTTTGAATAGCGTTTCTTTTAGCGAGAAATGCCTGTATTTTATATTGAGAAAATCATTATGTATTCTGGCTAAAATGCAAATATTTTTGGCTTAGTTGACGGGCTTACGGGTTTGTGTGATGTGTTTCAATTTATTACACATTCAATTAACATGTAATTGAATGTGTGTGGGGGGGAGGGGGGCAAGTAAACTGGGATAATTCTTGCTATTTCTCAGTGCATTTTAAGGTTTATTTTAATGTTTGCAGCAAAAAAATATATTTGGACGCTTTTCTTTTCAGTTTAAGGTTTATATTAGATAGAATATCCACCACGGTTAATGTATAGTGCATACCAGCATTTAACTCCCTGAATGAGGATTACCCCAGAACTTGAGCGTAGTGATTTTTTTAGATTTTATAAAAAATTCTTTAACTCATTTTCAACTACTGAAAGAATTTAAAGACATAAATTTTCACTGATAACAAATACTGGAAAAAATGTCAGCCATTATTTGAAACTACAAAAACTTGAAAAGTTTTAAATCTTAGATTACTGAGAATTTTGCTCTGTATGACATAAAAAAAATTTAAGTCGCCCGGTCGAATCAACAAACCTTACAAATTTAGGAATGGGAGAGGAGTATGGAATAAACAATCAAGGTTCTTCAGTTTTCAAAAAATGCAGTTTCGAATTATGTGTCATTGAAATTAAATCAATAATTTCTGCATGTATGACAAGATGTACTGTATTTACTCATACTTGCTCTGCCATTAAAACATGGAAAGGAAAGGACACTAAGGTTAAGATATGTTTGAAGGTAATACAGATTTTAATTTGTCATTGGAATTATACTATAGTAACTGGACGATAAACAAAATTGATGGTCCAGTCAAGAGAGATTTAGTTAATTAAATAACTAAATTTCTCTTGACTGGATGAAATCGCTTATAGCTCATTAGCTCCTGAAAAAAATGTAAAAACATATTTCAATCTATAAAAGGAGATTGATAACTAAAAAATCGAAAACGATAAATTATTTTTGCAATATAATTTAAGATCTTACAATTTGGGAAGCTTTAATGCTTAGGTTACAAAAACATTTTCAACATGTAACAGAAAAATTTTAATTTCCTCTCCCTTTGATAAAATTTAGAAACAGACAATTTGACAATTAGGATTAAATTTTTCCAGACAATTTGATTATAAAAGTAGAAACTATTTGTAATAATATAACTTAAGATCTTACAATTTGGGAAGTTTTAATGCTTAGGTTACAAAAACATTTTCAACATGTAACAGAAAAATTTTAATTTCCTCTCCCTTTGATAAAAGTTAGAAACAGACAATTTGACAATTAGGATTAAATTTTTCCAGACAATTTGATTATAAAAGTAGAAACTATTTGTAATAATATAACTTAAGATCTTACAATTTGGGAAGTTTTAATGCTTAGGTTACAAAAACATTTTCAACATGTAACAGAAAAATTTTAATTTCCTCTCCCTTTGATAAAATTTAGAAACAGACAATTTGACAATTAGGATTAAATTTTTCCAGACAATTTGATTATAAAAGTAGAAACTATTTGTAATAATATAACTTAAGATCTTACAATTTAGGAAGTTTTAATGCTTAGGTTACAAAAACATTTTCAACATGTAACAGAAAAATTTTAATTTCCTCTCCCTTTGATAAAATTTAGAAACAGACAATTTGACAATTAGGATTAAATTTTTCCAGACAATTTGATTATAAAAGTAGAAACTATTTGTAATAATATAACTTAAGATCTTACAATTTGGGAAGTTTTAATGCTTAGGTTACAAAAACATTTTCAACATGTAACAGAAAAATTTTAATTTCCTCTCCCTTTGATAAAATTTAGAAACAGACAATTTGACAATTAGGATTAAATTTTTCCAGACAATTTGATTATAAAAGTAGAAACTATTTGTAATAATATAACTTAAGATCTTACAATTTGGGAAGTTTTAATGCTTAGGTTACAAAAACATTTCCAACATGTAACAGAAAAATTTTAATTTCCTCTCCCCCTCCCTTCCGATACAACATATTTTACAAAATTTATGAATACTAGAAGAGGGGGTAGTAGCAGTAGAAGATTCTGTGGATGCAGAAACATAGCTTCGAATTACATGCCACTGAAAAGAAATTAATGAGTTCTGCTTGTCTTAAAAATGTACTAGATTTACTCATACTTGTTCCATTATACATGAAAGGAAGAAAAAAAGTCAATCCTGTAACATAATTCCAGGTTAAGATATTTTTGAAGGTTGTACACATTTTAATTTGTAAAGCGAATTATACTTTAGTAAAAGGAAAATATCATTATACTTTTCAAGTCTCTCCTGACTGGACGAATTTTGAGGATAAATGTTTGGAGAAAGGAACTAAAATAACTACAAAAGTCGAGAATTGTATTAAATATTCTACAAAAATTTCATGCAGTATATACACTGAAGTGACAAAAGTCATGGAATAGCAATATGCAAATTTTCAGACTGCAGTAGCATCGCGTAGAACAGGTATAAATGCGCAGTGCTTTCGCAGAGCTTTCATTTCTGTTCAAGTTATTCATGTGAAGAGGTTTTGACGTGATGATGACCGCACGACGGGAATTAACAGACTTTGAACGCGGAATGTTAGTTGGAGCTAGACGCATGGGTCATACCATTTAGGAAATCGTTAGGGAATTCAACATTCCCAGATCCACTGTGTCAAGAGTGTGCCGAGAGTATGAAATTTCAGGCATAACATCTCACCATGGACAGCGCAGTGGTTGACCGCCTGCACTTAACGACCGAGACCGGCGACGTCTGCAAAGAGTCGTAAATTCTAACAGACAAGCAACACTGCGTCAAATAACCGCAGGAATCATTGAGGGACGTACAAGGGAAGTCCCACAATGATTAAACTGTGTGATTACACTAAAAAATTAAACAAAATCTGTTAAAACTGTGCGGAGAAATTTGGCTTTCTTGGGCTATTCCAACAGAAGACCGACTCGAGTGCCTTTACTGACAGAACGCATCGCTTGCAGCGACTCTCGTGGGCACGTGAGCATATCGGTTGGTCCCTAGATGAATGGAAAACCGTGGCCTCGTCCGATGAGTCACGATTTCAGTTGGTAAGAGCTGATGGTAGGGTTCGAGTGTGGCGCAGACCCCACGAAGCCATGGACCCAAACTGTCAGCAAGGCACTGTTCGCTGGTGGTGGCTCAGTAATGGTGTGGGCTGTTTTTTCATGGCATGGACTTGGTCCTCTGGTGCGACTGGACCGAACATTGACTGGAAATGCTTATGTTCAGCTACTTGGAGATCACTTGCAGCCATTCATGGACTTCATGTACCCAAACAACGATGGGATTTTTTATGGATGACAATGCGCCATGTCACCGGGCCACAACTGTTCGCGGATTGGTTTGAAGAACATTCTGGACAATTCCAACGAATGATCTGGCCACCTAGATCGTCCGACATGAATCCCCTCGAGCATTTATGTGACATCATCGAGAGGTCTGTTCGTGCCCAAAATCCTGCACCTTCAACGCTT
>BPLQ01011840.1:0-46887 GCA_021605075.1 Caerostris darwini
CTGCAATGCTCTACGATCCTATTAGACTGGACTGCTTCAGCGTGGATTCCGAACCACTGCACACATCCACGGCGCTGGGACACGAACCTGAAATCTGTGGTACCGAGCGCCAGAGCACTAGCCACTCTGCCATTCAGGCCCAAACATACAAATGTTTAAGAATCTATTGCCGTCGAAACTATTGCCCTCAATCCTGGACAGAATCAACACATTGACAAGCTACCATTTCTATTCAAAGAATCACTTTCAGGTTTCAGAATCCTATTCAGAATAATTATCCTTCCTCTACAATTGAGTTGTCTAAGGGGCCACGCCTATGCTTTCATGATGTTTGTAGAATCCCTTCACTAGCATTTCGTAGAGTACTATCACGATGCTATCTAAATAGATATAAAATGATATGAAAGGAAAGTAATTTTTCTAATTGAAGCATATGATTGAATTTAAATAGGCATATGTATTGAGGTAATCATAGAAATTTACCTCCAAAGGGTGTGTTACATTGGAGATGATGTCGGGAAAACGTCACAGCGCAAATTTAGCAAGCATATTGTGTGTTTAATATGAAAATTCCCCAGGAGTGGATGAAAAGAAAATGTATAAATTGTTGCAGTGCTTCATTTTAACACAAAGGCTTTTTTTAAATTTTTACATGACCCCTTCTCAGAAAAATAAATTTGCTTGTACAAAATAAAATATATATAGCTCAGTTTTATTCAAAAAACTAACAAAAAGTGCCAATTATTTTGCTACGAGACATTAAATAATAATAAAATACAGCATATTTAAACGGACTGATGTTGAGTATTAATGTAATATTGTTTATCTTGGGGCCTGATGGCCAAGTGACTAGCGCTCTATACCACAGGTTTTGGGTTCGAGTCCCAGTGGTGCCATGAATATTTATAGGGATTCCACTTTAAACAGTGATTCTAGTCTAATATTACTGTGGAACATTGAACGGGCTGCCAACCCTAATCCCGTAAAAAGAAAAAATACATCTCATGTTTCGGAATATGCCTGTAGGCATAAGGATATATTATTATATCCTATATATATATATATATATATATATATATATCTTGAACGAATATATCTTGAACGAAATCGTGATGTAATAGGAAACAATAGATTATATCCATCGATAAAATCAGTTACAAATACATGCAATAAATTATAACAGCCTTAATTGCAAAAGAAATCCTAGATATAAATGTAAAAACAACACAATGATTTTCGAGTTAATGATTTAATGATAATTAAAGATAAGGATTTAATTATACAAGTTCAATAATCTTTTATTAAGAATCCATGTTTTCAATAGATCATTTCAATGAAATAGGTTTGTCAGTGCATCAATTAATCTTGTAGTAATTTGTTTCTTTATACTTGAAAAGAATTTTGATGGCATTCGGTTATTAATTAATGTGTGTAAAAAGTTTTATATCGGATAAATACTTTAATAAAAGGATTGAAAATTTCAGGCAAACAAAATACCTCCATATCAGAAATCTGCATTGGAATTAGCTTCCTCTCAAATCAAAATAACATACATGTTCAACATGTATGAACTGTTGATAATTAAAAAAATCTTAATATAATTAAAACTAATTTTTTGTAGAGTACGTGATTCAAAATTTTATTTCATTTTAACATAAAAAATTTCAAATTTCCTAGAAAACACTTCCATGTTATTTGATTTTAAGCCCCTTAAAATATTAACAATTAAATGCAGAATTTGTTATGGTGTTATTGCAAATTTTTTTAGTATAAAATATACATCAGTAGAATGTAAACTTTAAAATATTCATCATCATCATCATTAGCGCAACATTCCCATGGTGAACCAAGGCCGTCTGCCGAGTGGCAGATTTCGAAAGCGGATGTGATTTCTTTTTACGGGGTAGGTTGTCAGTCCTACACCCAACGCTTTAACAGTCATATTAGACCGGGACCTACTGTTTAAAGTGGATTCCGAACCAATACAAACAACCATGGCACCGCCTGGACACGAACTGGAAAGCTGTGCCACAGGACGCCGGGCCATCAGTGCAAAAAAAAAAATTTTTTTTTAATGAATGTCATTTAAGTTTACATTTTATGATTTACAATCGCGTAAAATATATAGAAAAAAATTAAATGCAATAAAAGGTGCTAAAATCGATTATTTTTTAAGGATATTCTTATATGAAAGTAATTATCTTATTTATTAATTAAGAATATTCTAATTAAGTGAAAAAAAGCATTTATTATACATTGTATTTCTAAGTAGAAATAAAGATTATGTAATTAATATATAATAACAATAGTGATACATTTATACTACTACTACTACTAATAATAATAATAATAATATATGTATGTGTGTATAATATGTAATGGTATGTTACGCATCTTTATGCAAATATAGAATATATTTTATGTATAATATATCATTTCGTGTGGTTAAATTTAAGCAGCTTTTCCTGTAAAACTTTCTTAACTTAAAACAAATTCTTCCTTCCTATATCATTTCTTAAATATTCCTGAATATTTTTTTCATCAAAAGTTCGCCTCCCAACTTTGTAAAACTTTCAAAAAAGCGTATATCATAAATCGCAATGTGTCTAGACGGAAGTAAGTTAATAGCAATTCTTTTCACGAAAACCTTTTTTTTTTTTTCCTCCTCGTGTATTTTAAAAGAAGTTTCTGTAACAAAACATATTTCGAAAGTCGAATTTATTTTCTTTTACTTAAAGAAGCAAGTGTATCGTATGAAATTTCCCCATAAATACTCGTGTAGTAACATACCAGGAATACTGCATTCTATACTATTCCTCTTGCATTTTAACTTCTGTCTTGTGTTATGATTGCAACATGTAAAATTAAGTTTCTATTAGATACGGATCTTACATATCAAACAGCTGGCAAAGAAAGCCCTGAACTATTGATATCAGTATATCTCTTTAGGTTGAATGAAATATGTGACGTATTCATGTAGTTGCGTCAGTCTCCAACTCAATTCTGTTCAGCAACAGAGTACAATAGTAATGTAGTTGCATAATATAGTATAATTGCATAATTACAGTTGTCGATAATGGAGGAGTATTCTAATAATATAGTTACAAGGCGTTATTATAGAGCTACAATTACCGTTAATAGCACTGGGGCATATTGCAGTAATGCAGTCAATTTATAGACTATTAATGGACCGATACGTCTTTTGAGATTTGGAACCGAGAAAGCTCCATTCACAATTCACAATTAAAGCTGAACTGGAGTGCCATGAGCGAGATGGATTCGATAAAATTATAATACTGAATATCCTTCTGTTGGAATAGAGGAGGGGGGAGAGATGGTTCAATCTCCCTCCCTCTCTAGATATCACTTCTGGGTTATTCATTCCAAATGTGAATTTAATGCAGTAAGGGTCTCAGTATACTTAGGCAAACGTATTGTGACATCTCAGCCTATACTAGACTTATAACGGCTTCAAGAAGAGGGCCACTTTCAGGGTCATGGGAACACTTTATTTTTTGTGATGACGTGATAAAACATGATTTACATATATACAGAACTCTGTTTCCGAAAAAAATGAAAATTAAAGATAATTTGATTCCCAAGTGCAGTTCACTCCAAGGATGGAGATTTTCAGAGTCCTCGAGACAATGACGAATATAAACGTCTGGTCTGCGGCAGACCTTAACTATCACACGGCGTGATTCACTATTCAATTCCCTTGTAGTTAGTTACAAGGAATTCACTTTGAAACAGGCAGATAACTCCTGCCTAATCAGTCACTTCAGAAAAAGAAAGAAAAAAAACATTTCTGGTCGACACGTCGCAGAACTCTCTCCCTTCTTCACCAAAAATCTCCTTTTAAGACAATATGTCAAGAGGGCGAGGGGGATGGGTCAGCTTCCCTCACTTCTCATTGGAGTAGACATTTCTCAACTAGTGATCTATCATCAATCACGATGGAACAACTTCATGGTATTGGTAGATATTTAATCGGTAATTGTTTCGACCTGTGAAGGTCACACAGATAATCGCTCATTTCTTGAGTCTCATTATACATGGTTTTGAATATCTGCTATCAAATTCGAGTGACTGGTTGTTCTTATTAGTACAAAACTCTAATTGCATGTAATATAACTACCCCCAATAAAGCTCGTCTGCTGTCAAAGATTGTGATGGGTTTGATGATGGGTTGGTGATGGGTTTATAATATATGATGATGGGTTTATTGAGTGATGGGTTTATTATATATTTTTCAAACAATTATACATTCCTCTCTCCTGGGAATGAAAGACCAAAACTCTTCTCGTGAGAAAAAATATCTGTCGTTCTAGAGGCGATGATCTCAAAGGCTCGTATTTGAAAGCAAAAGAAAAATACACTGTTCAATAATTTAGACTGCATACGACATTTCTTTATAGAAACTAAATTAATATAGATCCCAGTCCAGAATTTAAATCCATATTCTTCACACAGATTGAAATTTCTATATGATAAAATTGCGCAGTTCAAAAAGCTTATCAATTTTTGTTGGGCCTGAGTAAATTTAATTTTGAGAGTATTTAACAGTTATTTAAAATCTTTATTGAAAGTTAACAGGTGTTCTAAACGCCCTCTTTGTATGTATCTTAGAAAAAAGAACTCAAAATGCCCATTTTTTTTTTTACCCAATATGTAAGGCGTTATACATTTATAATAGCCAACGGCACATAATTTCAAAATTAAATAGATTTAATAATAATTGATGCATGAATAGAACAGGAAATTGAGAGGAAATTGGCCATTTCCTCACTCACAGCAATTCTATGGGATATATATATATATATATATATATATATATATAGATCAGCTCACCAGTTTCTAGTACATACCTCCAATTGGTGGAACCACGTCATGTGACCTCAAAACTACATAGAACATTTGCAGTATGTGAGAAAAAGACCAATGGTCGGACTTTTTAACATATCAATTATTATTGATGATGTATGATGCTTTAGAAATTGCAATCATTTCAAATACTTTAATTTGCAATTTTTAATATTTTAAAATCCTATGAATCATTTAAGAATCTTGCACATTAATGATCATACAATAAGTCGTACAATACAGCTCCTACAATAAATTAATAATCATATAATGAATATTCATATAATAATATTCTTAACTTTTCATAAGCTTTTCTCGATGATGATCGGCTACATGATGTTTCCTGTAAGTTTCATATTGCAAAAACTTTAAATGCATACATGTTAAAAAATTAAATGAACCGATATCATCATTTAAGTGCTACTTTCTAGTTTTCCATAAAATAAAACCGTTGCTGGTGTATTTGGCAATTCTTTTTAACATTACAAAAATATTTTAACATGTGCCAGTGTAACTTTTCTTAAAAAAATAAGTCCAGTTTAAATTTTCGAACTTTCAAAATTTAGTGACAATTTATATAATTTATATTATTGTTTTAACAAAAAATAGTTTTAAATCCTGCCTAGATAATGCATTAAAATGTGAGAATGTAAATGTCAAATTTGTGTATTAAAATGTTGCAAAATCGTTACAGTTGAAATTCGACCTAAGTTCTAGTTAACTTTTGAATTCATTAGTATTAAAAGCCTCATTAATTTGAATAATAAAAATTTAAACTCAATTTTAATCCAAATTCTCCAGTTCCTCTCTTCAATTTTAATTCCAATTCCAATTATTTTCTTTTTAACAGTTATACCAAAAATATTTATTTTAAATTTCCAATAAAGTCACAATTATCACTTGATCTTAATTATGCATTCCATTTCTACAGCCATTATCTTATCAAATATTAAAATAATCATCAGACTATTCAAGAAATTTACTTAACAGTAAAGTTCAAATGTTATTCCTTTATGCATAAAGGTTCAATGAAATAAAACTCTAGGACACAAAACTGAGTTGTTATATTGAAAATAAATATCCATGTGTTGGTTTACCAGAAAGAAGATGAAACCTCGGTTCAAATAACATTTAAAGCCACCCACAAAAAAAAAATGTATATATTTTCCATACAATTTTATCTGGAGTAAATATTGTTTACAAGTCGATCAGATTTTTCAATTTTCTTCTGAAAGATTTTCTTTTCGAAATATATACATTTTATATTATTATTCTGTTGTGTCATCTTCTCTTTTATATTTACATTTGATTCCGATTAATTATAATATATTATTAGTTTATAATTAATTTTTATTAATATAATATTAGTTTATCGATTTTGTTTATATATATATTATATATGTATGTATCATTATAATTTATATTTGTATATTGCTGATTAGGGATCTGATAACGCTCTGGCACTCGATGCCATAGGTTTCGAGATAGCGTCCCGGCGGTGTTATGGATGTTATGTAGCGGTTCGGAATCTACTTTAAACCGTAGTTCCCGCTCTTATATGATTGAAGAATGTTGGGCGTCGGGCTGACAACACTACCCCGTAAGAAAAATATCTCCTGTCTCGAAATCTGCCAGTAGGCAGACGGCCTTGACCCCCCATGGGGCTGTTGCGTCACTGTTGATGATGATAATGCTGATTAGTACAAAACATTATTTATTCATAATACGAAACTTTTCCTATCAAATTTTTAAAACTTGATTGCCTAACTCATTGTTCTGTGATAACGTGCGCCTCTGATGAGCATTAGGGCGGAGGTTCAAGCCGCTGGCGGCTTTGTTGTCGACAGAAAACGAGGAGAATAGATGGCCTTTGTGATTTTCAACGTCTTGCCTCGTTAGTGAGGTTAGTCCCGCGTTAGTCCCCTGGTGGGAGTTTTTCCGGGTTTTCTTCCATAAGTAAATGCTGGGCAGTTATCCCTAAAAGTCCATCCCGGATAACATCGCCCTCCTACCGTTGGTACCATAGTTTCAGGTTCGAATCCTGGGGATGGCATGGGTGTTTGTTATGGTTCGAAATCCACATTAATCTGTAGGTCCCGGTCTTATTAGCCTAAAGTGTGCAAGAAATTACTGTAGAGCAACAAACCAAACCATCATAATAGAAGCTGCCCCCACGTCCTTCCATGGACCATACGGGTTCATGGATTTAGTCAAAAATGTTCTAATTGACCCGACCAAATGAGGTAAGGGGAAAAAATATTTACGTTTTATTTCTTCTCAATTGAAGGACTTCAATATCTGTGGTTTTGCTTCATTTTATGTTAACTGAAAATTCTTACTTTATATATTAAGACGATGAAAAACAATACTTTTCAAAATTTAATTCGATAAAACAAAATTCTAAGAAACATTCAATTGAAATATTCGAAATATATTCTTGCATTGTCTTACAAGAAATAAGAAAACTCAGCTCAAATAACATTAAAAAATAATCGATAAAAAATCTTTCATACATGTTCCATACATTTTGTTCTTAAATATTCTTTACGAATCGTTCCAGTTCACCATTTTTTCTTCTGAAATACATGAATTTTATATTATGCTTCGATTTATTTCTTCTTTTGCTTTGATGTTTACATTTCATTTCTACTCTATCTCGAAGTACATCTCTCTGTTTCTACCTAATTTTATGGTGATTGAAAAATTTGCTCCGGACACGAAATTTTCCAATCAAGGGGAAAACCTTTTTACCACGAACTGGAAATGAAATTTCCTATTCAAGGGGATGTAATTTAAAATTCTGTCACGCGAGCTATTCGACTTTATCAGAAACACGATAAAAATGTATTAGGGTACATCTGTTTACATGCTATCTTTTTCTTCATTGGTGCATCAGCACTACAGTGGGCCAAGGCCATCTGCCTACTGGCAGATTTCAAGATAATGAGATGTTTTCTATTTATGGGGTAAGGTTGTCAGCTCTACGCCCTACAGTTCATATTATACCAGGTTCTACGATTTAAGGTGGGATCAAATTACTACAAACATATATGACATCAAAGGGACTCGAACCCGAGCGGTAGGGCTTTGAATATATTAAAACTGAAAACAAACAAATCAGGGAAAAAAAGTTAAATTAATTTTTTGCTTAAAAAATTTACTGCAAGCTCTTTTCAGTGCAGAAATTGATTTCGTATATAAAAGAATGTAACCAACGAGTTTACAACATATTGTGCTACTAAACTAACTCTCAGGTTCAACAGCCCATAGTGAGCTAAGTCAGTCTGCCTACTGGCAGATTTCAAGACAGGAGATGTTTTCTATTTAAGGAGAAGGTTTCTCAATTTAAGTGGTTCAGGGGTTTTTAAATGCTCTTTCAATTTAAAATGTTAAATCCTTTTATCTGTGTCACAGGTTTCGGGTTCGAGACCCGGTGATTCCTTGGATGTTTATAGTGTCTCAGAAACAATCAACCCCTAACAATCATATTAGACTGGACCTTACGATTTAAAATGGATTTCGGACCACTACAAACATCCATGGCACCGACGGGACGCGAAGCCGCCAGAGCGCTAATCACTCGGTTATCAGGTGCATGTTATCTAATAAGAAATACTAACTAGATAATTGGGAGAATATTTCAATGGCATGGTCTTTCAATTTAAAATGTCAAATCTTTTTTTCTGGCTTTCAGTGCCACAGGTTTCGAGTTCGAGTCCCGGCTGTCCCGTGGATGTTTGTAGGGGTTCGGAATCCACTTTGAACCACAGGTCGCAGTCTAATATGACTGTAGAACGTTGGGCATAGGGCTGACAACTCTACCCTGTAAAAAAGAAAAAGAAAACATCACCTTCTCGAAATATGCCAATTGGCAGACGGCCTTGGCCCACCACGGGGTTCTTGCCTGAACGGTGATGAAATCTTTTTATTCTAGTTTACTTTAATTGAAATTATTTTTGTAATTAATCTGAATTTGTAAATAATTAAAATGATTGGGATATGGTTTGAAATTCAACAATTGTTTTTGTAGGGCTTTTATTAATTATTCGATTCTTGTCCTTTAAACTGTTTTTGTTTCTTTGAAATTAAAACTTACACTTCCATTGATTTTCTTCCTGCTGGTGTGCCTTAACATACGATTTTTTTTTTTTTTTTTTTTTTTGTTAGGAAAAAAAATGCATCACCAATTTTTAAACAAAAATTAGGTGACCAATTTATACTCAAATCTTGAAGAAATTCCAAATTAACGGGTGAAATCGAAATTTTCGAGAAATTTCTCTTTTTATTACTGCTCAAGCCTAGAATGGTTGTGGTATTCATATTTTTTGTTAATATTACCGTGGTTAGAATAATTTGCTTCGGGTATTCGTGCTTAGAATAATTTGCTAATAATCACTTCGGGTCGAAGATCAAGATATTATTAAATATTACGGACACATATTGCTTTCTTAATGCAAGTGACATTAATTTTGTATTTATTTAGAGAGTTTCGTATATTTTCCTACTTAAAAGCTATGTGTTAAAAAGATCGGTAATTTGATATTAGCTTTCATGGGACTTTTTTTGAATTTTGAAAAAGTAAAGAAAAATTGCATTTATTTAGCGAATATTCTCTTTTTGTCTTAAAATGCAAATAAATTTGAAATGTTCGAATTGTGTGAGTTTTGAAAATAAATTGTTCTTGTCTCGTGAGTCAGACTACCTGGTGGAAATCTTCAGGATTTTTTTCCATACGATACGCAAAATGCGGGGTAGTTCCCCCTAAACGTCCTCCCGGAAGCCACTGCCCTACTTCTTAGCGACAAGGAACCAAGCCAGATTCCTACCTACGGAGCTCCATCACAACAGAAGCTGCCTCTTTATTTCCATCTATGAGTAGATTACTCAAGGGATGTCTATCCCGCACTGCAGGACTGTGAGAATTAGACACACGTTGAGTCTTGAACATGAAATCAGAAAACAAGTTTTTCAAAATACTTCACCAGAAAATGCATTCTTCAAAAGATATTAATATTTAAATAATATTAAGACAATTCACAATACGCCTTGTACGAGAAATTCCATGACTATGTAGACTTTAATAGAAATGCATAAAAAGTTATGCTGGAATCAAGTTCTTTCTTGTAATTGCCGCAATAGTATGAGTTCAAAATTTTAAATTTTGAAATCAAGCATATATTTTTACTTTTTATGTTTTCATGTTTACTCTGTGCTAATAGAATTGAAATTGTTTATAATATAATACACTCATGTCCATAAATTAAGGATAATGAAGTTCAGGCAAAGAAAGACACAGAAGCAAAACAAATTTGACTTATTTGTAAAGTCTATTTATTAAACAAAAGGTAAAGAGCAAAAAAGATGCCATATGTTTGACATAATTAATAAAAATTGCAATTTTTACTCCCTGGAGCAAATTTCAAAAAAGAACCTATTTACAAAAAACAGTATAACATGGTTAGTATGATGGTTAATATGGAGTATGTCTCCCGGACGATGCAATACAAGCCTTACAACGCCTAGGCATGCTGAGTATCAAATTATCAATCTGATCTTGGGGAATATTACACCACTCCTCAAGCAATGGCCTCCGAAGTTCCGGTTGACAGGTGGGAGGGGGTGGACGGGCTGCAATTCGTCGGCCAAGCATATCCCACACATGCTCTATTGGATTCAAATCCGGTGAGTATGCTGGCCAATCCATCCTGCACCACCGTAACGGTGTCGTTCAATGGTGTTCTCTTGGTGGTAACGGGCACCTGGCGCTCTCCATATGAAAGTCCGGCTTGAATCAGACTGCAAACTAAACCTGGACTCGTCGGAAAAAATCACACAAGACCACTGTTGAGGTGTCCACAATGCATGCTCTCTACTCCAGGTTAATCGCAGGCGACAGTGAGTTGCGGTAAGTGAAACACATCTGACAGGCCTACGAGCATATAGACCAATGTGCCCTAAGCGTCTGTACACGGTCTGCCTTGAAACTGTCGTACCGGTAGCTGAAGAGAGCTGACGAGATAGGTCTGATGCTGTGCTCCGTCTGTTTCTTTCGGCAGTAACTGCTAAATACCGGTCCTCATTCGGCGTTGTAACTCGGGGGCGACCTGTGCTGTAACATCTACTCACATTACCATCATCTTGGAATCGTTGCCAAAGCCTGGAGATGACACTCTGGGCGATTCCAAGATCCTCGGATACTTCCAGCTGGGTACGTCCACATTCCAGTCGTCCGATAATTCTACCACGTAAAAAATCATCAAATGCTTCCTTTGTGCCATAACTTGGTTATTGTAACTGAAAGGCTTTTAAAGCGCTTGTGAACAATTTTACTTCTTTGCCACCATTCCTTATATACCCCTCTCTTACACTCTCGTCATTGTGACGTACTATCCGCGCCCTTTGGTGGTTTCCTGTAATTTGCATATTCTTCTTCAAGATGTGTGTGATAATTCTGCAGGTGAAATTTTTATTTTAGAGTTCAATTTCTGTGTGATTCTGAATTATCCTTAATTTATGGACATGAGTGTATTTAACAAGCTGTATATAAACATACGGATAATAAAAGAATTCTAAAATTTCTGAACTATATAAAAGTCTTCTGAGCTCCATATCTGAACATTTTATTTCCTTTTTTTCTGATAGTTTTTAAAATAAGTCGATTCATCTTTTAATGTATAAAAAGGAAAAGAAGTTAAGGTATAAAATTTCGAAACCTGAATTAAATATTTGCGAACAGAAAGTTATAGAAGAGCTTTTCCGGTTTTCTGTACATAATGGAACAAGTCGTGTGGATTCTTTCAGATGCTAGGAATAAAATAATCCTAATCTTTCTTGCAGAAAAATATTTTCTTTTTTTTTCTACGGAACGCATACGAAATTTTTATTTTAGTTCATGTCTTTATTTATCATCTCTAATTCTAAAGTTAAACAATTTTATATTTTAACTTTAAAAGTAGAATATAGACATTTTTTTATTATTATGATCAGGGACAATGGGATATGAATAGAGGGAGATAATGAATTTTAATGGAATATGAAT
Organism: Caerostris darwini; assembly: GCA_021605075.1. Lineage (NCBI taxonomy): Eukaryota > Metazoa > Arthropoda > Arachnida > Araneae > Araneidae > Caerostris > Caerostris darwini. Next base: position 11,903 of record BPLQ01011840.1, read on the forward strand.
GGATAGGAATAATGAATTTGAATGGAATATGATTGAATGGAAATAATGAATTTTAATGGAATACGAATGGATCGAAATAATTAATTTTAATGGAATATGAATGGATAGAAATAATGAATTTTAATGGAATATGAATGGATGGAAATAATGAATTTAAATGGAATATGAATGAAGATAATGAATTTCTATTTTTGTTCATACCTTTATTTATTATCTCTAATTCTAAAGTCAAAAAATTTTCCATTTTATCTTTGAAAGTAGAATATATTATTTATTATTATTATTATTATTATTGTTATTATTATGAGAAATAATGGAATATGAATGGATGGATATAATAAATTTTAATGGAATATGATTGAAGATAATGAATTTCTATCTTAGTTCATACCTTTATTTAATTCTAATAATAAATAATTTCTAATTCTAATTCTAAATTAATTTCTTTGTAATTCTAAAAACAAACAATTTATATTTTGCCATTAAAAGTAGATTGATATTTTATTATTATGATGATGAGAGATAATGGAATATGAATGGATGGAAATAAGGAATTTTAATGGAATATGAATGGATAGAAATAATGAATTTTAATGGAATATGAATAGATGTAAATAATGAATTATTTAAATGGAATATGAATGGAGGGAGATAATGAATTTTAATGGAATATGAATGAATGGAAATAATGAATTTTAATGGAATATGAATGAATGGAAATAATGAATTTTAATGGAATATGAATGAATGGAAATAATGATTTTTAATGGAATATGAATAGATGGAAATAATGAATTTAAATGAAATATGAACGAAGATAATGAATTTCAATTTTAGTTCACACCATTTTTATTGTCTCTAATTCTAAAGCCAAACAACTTTATATTTTGGCATTAAAAGTAGAATATAATGATTTTTATTATAAAGATTATGAGAGATAATGGATGGAGATAATGAACTTTTATGGAATATGAAGGAAGATAATGAATTTCTATCTTAGTTCATACCTTTATATATCCTCTCTAATTCTGCAGCCATACAATTTTATATTTTGCAATTAAAAGTAGAATGGAATATTTTTTTTTAGTATTATCATGAGAAATAATGGAAGATGAATGGATAGAAATAATGAATTGTAATGAAATATGCATGAAAATAATGTATTTCGATTTTAATTTATACCTTTATTTATCTTTTCTAATTCTAAAGTCAAACAATTTTATATTTTAGTTTTAAAAATAGAATATAGCCAAATTTTATTATTATTATGAGGAGAAATAATGGAATACGGATGGATGGAAATAATGAATTTTAATGGAATATGAATGGAAATAATGAATTTCTATTGTAGTTCATGCCTTTATTTATCTTCTCTAATTCTAAAGCCAAACAATTTTACATTTTATCTTTTAGAATAGAATGTCATTTTTTATTATTAATATGATAAGAGATAATGAACCTTATTATTTCAATTTTGTGCTGAAGTCATGCTTCTTAAATACAAAAACAATAAAAAATTTTCTATATTACTAAATGTGAGATTTTTCATATCTTTATGAACCCAATTCGAATTTTCGATTAACATTAATCATTGAAGTGATTTGAACTTCATTTATCGCATAAAAATATTAAGTGCAGTAATTCTAAATAATTTCTTAAATTTGAATCATAATTTAAGAACATTATACATTCTGTGCAAAGAAATATTAAATAATTTTAAAAAATACATTTAAATTAAATAATCATAGATATGCATAACGAGATGAGTGCAAAATTAACGCACATTTATTATTCACCTAACTAAATTTATTTAATTATTATTGAAATTTCTATTAATATTTTTTTATAGTTTTCATTAGTTGAAATTAATTACACTAGTCGCACTAATAGTCATTAACTCTGATTCAATGATTCGCTTTACATTTTGATATTATAATTTAGCGAAATTTTTTTTAAACAAAACAGTTTTTTAAAAATGCAAATTTCTTGTCGATATTTTAGTAATACCGAATAACTTAGGATTTAATTTATGTTTTTACCCCATATGATTTTTCTGATAAAAATTGTATTTAATATAGATATGACTCGTCAGGCTGGTTTCAGTAGTTTAACCGGATATGTTGTGTTAAGAAAATATAAAATGCGAAATCAAGAAATTCAGGTAAAAAATAGAACCATCAGATTTTAACACTATTCTCATAATTTTTACATCATATGAATAACTTTCCATAATAGGATCCTTCTCTATCCAGTAAAAACCCTTCTAAAATTTGTTCTTCCATGTCAAAAAGCAATATTTATTTAAATATTAAATTATATTATTATAATATTTAAAGCCATAAAGACAATAATTATATGATATTTATTATTAAAATATTTAAAACAATATTTATTTAAACATAAATTTTAATAATTAATATTTAAACACAAATTTTAATAATTAATATTTAAACATAAATTTTAATAATTAATATTTAAATAAATTTAAATTAAAAAATGATGTCCCTTCTTTTTCATAACAGCTTCAATGAAATACTTCGCTTTGTATTAATTCAAATACTTCATATTTAATGACATTTTAAAAATTAGATAAGAAAAGTTTCCAGATATAAATAAATAAAAATGCTTTGATCTAATCAGCAATATAGAAATATAAATTATAATGATCTTGGGCAATTTTCATCTTGAGTAAAATGGTTGAAAAAATATAATATCATTAATAGAGCACACACACAGATCAGATAAACAGAACATTAATATCAATAAATAATCAATTTGATGTTTATTTAAAATATTACAGCATTCAATAAGAGCAATAAATAAAGCAACTGACTACATATGACCAACTACTATATATTACAATAGCCAAATAAATTATTTAGTAAATGTATATGTTTCTTAATATTAAAATCAAAAGTATCTGTTTATCTATGTTCATAAAAAAAAATTGAAAAAAAAAGTTTTCATAAAAAAGAGAATAACATTCGAATAAAAAAAATGTGATTATGTAAAAGAGAATAACATTTGAAACAATAAAAAAAAATAATAATTGTGAACGTAATAATTTAAAATCAACCAAATAAATTTTTTCAAAATTATATCGTTAAAACTACAGTTTTAATTTATATTAAAAAATTATTATAGAGAGCTAGCGTGAGATTGATGATCACTGGTTAATATAAATATAATTTACTTTAATGCAATACAATTAATTTTAATATTTTTTACTAAATGAAATTTATATTATATTAATCATTTCTAAATCGTTGATCATAGAAAAAACATTTAATTTGTTTTTTAATTTCGTAATACTATTGCCTTTTATTCAGAATATATTTCCCCATAGATATTTATTATTAAATGCATTTTTCTACATATCAAAATAATTTTTTTACAGCTTGATCTATAAAATATATTATGGAAAATGATAATTTAATATTCTTAAGCTTCTAAATAAGACTTTTTACTTGCAGTAATTTAAAAAAAAAAATTTTTATAAGATAAAAAAAAAGGTAATAGAAATTTTTATTTTAAAGGAAAATTCAACTTTATATTCACGAGATGGCGCCACAAATATTAAATATTTATATTTAAAATATTTTATTTAATGAAATAGAACTTATCGTGGTTTAATCGTAGACAAATATTTCATTTTAGGACTTAATCTTTTAGACTTTAAAAAAAAATGAGAAAGAGATAACTTCTCTGTAAAAACTGCAGTATTATTTGATTTTTAATTTATTGGCAGAAATAATACAAAACTTCATATCTTTCCGGAAAAAAAAATTTCTCACAGAAAAAAATTCAAAAATATAATAATTTTTATTCCCATCTTAACATTTAAACTTGAAACCTATCGATTATAATCGATGTCATAGTCTATTAGACTGGATAATTCGCAGTGGATGATTAAAATTAAAAACCCCATAAATTTATTTATTACTTTTAAACTCCTCATATAGAAAAATTTGTTATGATCATAAAAGTTTATTAAAAAATAACAATTTTATGTAAATTCGATACTTGTGTATGCAAAAAATAAAATTTTAAAATATCAATTTTTATTTTTTTCCAACTTTAAAGAAATTAAATGTAAAAAAATTGTGAAAAATAAAGTGATTATTATAAATAATTTGCACAGATATATTCTGTAGTAGTAATAAATATAATTTTTCAATTACTAATTAATTATCGATAGGTTTAATTATACTCTAATACTTGTAGACAAATGTGCAATCTTTTAATGAAGTTCTGCAGTATAGGATTTAATGGAGCATGGTCAATAATTCTTATCAGCTTTAGAATTTGTTACATATAATTTGCACAGATAGAATTTGTTACAATAATTTGCACAGATATATTCTGTAGTAATAATAAATATAATTTTTCAATTACCGATTAATTATCGATAGGTGTAATTGTACTCACATACTTGTAGAAAAAGGTGCAATCTAGTATTGAAGTTATTCAGTGTAGGATGCAATGGAATGTCAATAATTTTTATGAGGTTTAAAATTTGTTATGTATTAAATACACTAAATTTTTCATTTTCTAATTAATTGTTGATCGGTATAATTATACTCACACACTTGTAGACAAAGGTGCAATCTTTTGATGAAGTTTTAATCAATCTGTTATATATATTCTTAGATAGATATTGTTTATAAGAGAAAGAATTTGGTATAAAGATTTATAACTATTTTATAAATATAAGGGTTTTTTTTCTGTTTCTATTCTGTTTCTATTTCTTTGATAAAATAAGACGAGAATTTATCGCAATACAACTTTAAGTCTATGATAAGGGATTTATAAATTTTTGAACTTTCAATTTTTTCATTATTAAAAAATATTTTGCTTAAATATTTTGATTAGAAAATTGAATCGTAGAAGTTTGATTTTTTTTTTTTTCTATTTCTACAAAATGGAATTTTTTTTTTATTTCTTTGATAAAATAACTAACGAGAATTTACAGCAATATAATTTCAAATCTATGATAAAATAAAATACATAAAATTTCGATTTTTTATTGCAATCGCTTAAGTATTTTGATTACAAAACTGAAACTTTACCAATAAAATATCCAACAGCTTAAATATATGACATAATTTTCATTTGGATTTTGCAGTTGAACTCAATGAAACAATTTTATTAAAAAAAAAAAAAGAGTATAAAACGCAGTTGTTGCTTTCTCTCTCCAGTAGCAGCACGCACTTGCAATGGAAGTTGAGGTTCGTCAGTGCTTGATGGTTCCAAGGTGTTGCCTTAAAAGAGTTGCTAAAATAAACATATGGGCCTCGCTCGCTGACAGATGGAATCCTAAATCACAACATCCTTTCAAGACTCTGGACCATCTTCAGAGTTCTTTTTTACAAAAACAAAGGAAGGAGGGAAGGGCCCAAAAGGAGCCAAGCTGCGTGTTCTACATGTTTCTACATTAGAGAATGTAACTAAACCGTGTTCAGGGTGGGCCTGTCCGCATCAGCGCTTTTCGAGATTGGTTCCACGGTTTAGTTTTAAACCTTTTAATGATACTTAGCTCCGTGAGTTTATTATTTTTCCAACTGGGTATGAAATTAAAATGGTGCAATGATTTCGTAAAGAAAAGTGGAAACGAAGTCTTTTCTTTTTTTAAGCAATACAGTTTGTTTTGTAGCATCCTATTCATAACGAATTAAAGATGGCAGATCTCCATCTTTTAAAATGCAGCTGAGTAAATATATTAGATTCTTTTAAAATTACTTCATTGAAGTTATTTTATGTAGGAAAAAGAAATATAAATCGTCCAAGTTATAAAATGTTCGTATTTAACAAATTTGTTCAAAAATGCTGGAATGTGTCTAAGTACTGATGAGTTGTGTTAGCAATTCGAAAGAATGTCTGCTTAAGGATTATCGCAAGCAATGTTCAAGGTTAGAAAAGTATGGTGAATCTGTCAACGTGTAACGCCACCCTGGCTCTTACCGTAGCACCTATGGCTAGTCATGGCCATTCAATGACAGTAAGTAATTTCAATTTCTGTTATTTTTGACAATGCGTAATGTTGTTAAGCTAAATCAATATATGAATTATCTAAAAATTGGAACTTGTGATTTGAAAAAAAAATTCGCTTTATACTTTTGAAAAATTATGGCGGTTCTTGTTTGGATGGTTAAAAATTGATTTGTTCATTTATGGAAACTATTACAACTCACAAATTTCTATACTTATATAATATTTTTAATATTTAATTTTAATTGTCGAACTTGTTATGTTATGATAAATGAAAAGATTTTATATTAAAAAATATGCCACTATTTATTTGAATTGTTACTGTTAATAAAATTGACTATAATTATCTGAAAAATAGAAAATTTTTACATTGTGAAAAATAAAATATAGGGACAATTATTTTTAATTTTTAGAAAGCTACCATAAATTAAATAAATTTCCAGCAATAAATCACTTAAACATTTTAATCAAAATTCAAATTAATAAAAATTTCATGACTAAATAAAAGAAAGTGAAACCAAATATGCTTTCTTGAAAATTTTACTAATTCATGAAGAAACATTTGGAAAAATTATTTATATAATATTTTAAATATTTAATTTTAGCTGTCAAATTTGTTATTTTATCATAAATGAAAAGAGTTTATTAAAATATTTGCTATAATTTATTTGAATTATTACTATTAATAAAATTGTTTGACTAGTATTTTCTGAAAAATAGAAAAATTTTATGTTGTGAAAAATAAAATATTAAGGAAAAATATTTTTAAATTTTTAGAAAGCTCCCATAAATTAAATAATTAATAAAAAATTAAATCAAAATTCGAATTAATAAAAATTTCATAACTAAATAAAAGAAATTGAAACCAATTATGCTTTCTTGGAAATTATTTAAGTACTTCATTAGCAAAATTTTTTCTGCTTTTAATTATCTATAATTCAACTTTTTATTTGTTTATTAAGAAAATTAATAAAATGAAACTATACATTAGATATTTCATGCAACAATATTACATTTTTCTCATGCATACTTTTGTATTTGTTAAAATAACATTTTCAGACATCGAACGCAATAATAACTGCAGATGATTCTTTCATGTTTTTTTTTTCCAATTTTTAGGTCAAGAAGATTAATAAATTTTAAAAAACTAATATAAAAAATCTGTCTTGTATTTAATCCAAAACGAAAATATTAAAATATTATTTCTAGTAGTAGTCATTGTTTTTAACCACTGCATTTTATATTAACTGAAAAACAACATTTTATAGTTTCTTATGTAAAATATATACAGATGCAATACAAAAATTTTCAAAAATAGTATCAAAGTAATAATAAATAATAATTTATTTAAATTTAAATAAATAATGAATAATAATTTATTTAAATTTAAATATTTTCCAAGGACAATCCTCACTTTTAACATCAAAATTCTTGTATTTTTCAAGGCGTAATTATAATTGAATCATAAATATAAATTTCTTTTTTTTAATTATAATTTACCATTATGAATAATTAATAATAATTCTGAATTTTAGATGTTTCTGTAAAAAATATGAATGATTGACAATATCTGTAATTTTATATTTTATTTATAAAAAAAATCTTATTGCCTTTTTCTATTTAAATTTTAAATTAAAAAACTAGTTTTATTAGATTGCTTTTTTAACTATTTCAAATAATTATACTGTTATATGGAACAAAAGAAAATCTACGTAAAACTGACTAGAAAAATATTAAACCATCAAAAATAGTAATATTTTCAAAATAATGCTTATATAATAGAAATACAATAAAACATTTCAAGCAATGAATAAAATCATTCTTAGAAAACAATTTGAAATATAAGTTGTATTTTTAAAATAGCTTTTTTTATTTCATTATGTTAATGTCGAATAAATATATATGATCATCTCACTTATTGTATGATAAATATCCAATCCATTCTTTCAACATCAAAAGAGTAAAAATTGTGTTCTATTGATCTATATTCCACTAATGACAAACGTACGATAATCCTCCTCTTTACAAATTTATATGTCATTTTCAATACCAAACGATATTTAAAAAAAAATCATTATGTTGCCATAAAGTATTTTATGAATAATAAGTTTGTTACTGTTTTTATTGAAATATATTAAATTGTCATTAACGATCAAACGATATTTTAAAAAAATTATAACGTTGCACTAAAGTCTTTTATGAATAATAAGTTTAATGCATTTCAATAAAAACAGTTACAAACTGATCATTTTTGTCTTGATAAAGTTTTCTTTTATTTAAAATTGTCACGCGAAGTATTTGTTGTCATTTGAAAAGTAAAACCATATCAATAGCAACAAATTTAATGGATCTGCCTGCTTTGTCCTACATTTTTTTTCTTCTAAATAATGAAAGGACGATTAAATTCGTTTTATTGCATTATATCCATGGCAACGGAAGAAATAATCAAGAAAATTACTTTGACGCTAATGATTCTTTTTTCGATTGTGTCAAAAGTGATTATGAATTTTAAATGAGGGTTTTTAAATTGATCGTGAGTCAATTTTGTGTTTTATGTTTCTTAATTCTTTGATTTTTTTGAATAAATATTATTAATAAATCAATATTTCATTTTTTAACTTTTGTTTTCTGAATTATCTAAATGCAATAAATATGATAATTATAAATCAAATACAATAAACCAATGCAAATGGCATAAATAAAAATAAATCTTTTAACAGATTTCAATTATTTTTTCGATTTATAAACACTATCATATTGTATTCTCTAATTCTATTTAAATGGACTTATACTATAGCAAACATACAAAATAAAAATTATTGCTACAAAACTGCATAAATTTCTTTTTTGTGTGTGTACGAGTATTAACCAATAAATAGATAAATACACAGTTTAAATCAAGTAAGCAACTCTCCATATTCAATAACTCATATTGAAATGATATAAAAAGTTATAAAAATGATGCTTATAAAATTCTTCTTTTTTTTAAATAACCATGTAGGATTAAATAAATATAATGATATAAATAAAAGAGTATTTTAATTTTGAAGTTAAAATATATATTAATTTTATTACTTATTAAGTTAAGCATTAATATTCCTAAATTTGGGCAGATGCAATTCCAATTATTTTTATAATTATATTTTTAGCTTATTTTGTAGAGAAAATAAATCTTTCAAATTATTTTGCAATTTTATTAAAAATTAGAATAGCAGAGTTAAAAATGCTATCAAGATTATATTCAATTTGATAAAGTAACTATTATTAATCATGTAATTCTTTTAAAAAAGGAAAACATTAAAATTTGCAAAATGGGTGTTAGCAAATAATAAAAAATATATTATAATGCACATTATAATATAAATTTGCAAATAATTAATAAAATTCAGATTTTTCTCTCAACTTATTTATTACCTCAACGTATTTCTTAACTTATTTACCTTTTTTTTTTCAATTTATTTACCTTTATTTTCCACTTATTTACCTTCAATTTATTTACCTTATTTAAATTTATCTTTACATTTTTATTTTTAATGCAAAAACACGTGCAAATACCTTAAATACTTACCTGTCTTAAAGTCTGCCATGCAATTTAAATGAAACCTATTAAAAAAGGATATTTTTGCAAATAGTTATATATAAATTTACAAAAGTGACATTCATTTCAATATATATAAAGCATATGCATATCGAATTGATCTTGACTTAATTTTATATTCAATCAGCGATTGCCGCACTTTTGTTCTTATAAACGAGCAGATAAAAAATACAAGCTCATTAGCAGCCCATTTCCACTTACGAATAATGCGGATTATTACGCCATCAAAGCTACAATTATTCGAACTATAAATGATATTAGTTTTATTCCAGATATGGTATCTCGTTATTCCAAATCAAGAAAACGTAATTGAAAGCAGAAATATTTTTAGATCTAGTTCTTCATTTGGAAACATACAAGCTATTAAGCCTCAACTGCTAATACCATTTTGATATCAACGTTTCTGGCAATTTATTTACAAAGAAGTATTGATTTAAAACAAAGTGCAGTATGGGACAGTTAATTGTCTTTTATATCTTGTACTTTCACCTATTCAGATACTTTCAACGATTTCAGAGATCAAGCCATACATAAATAGATGCATTAAATTCATTTATAGATATTTCAATAAACTATTACAACTGTGATAGTAAGATTAATAGTAAGATTACTTGGCTTCTGATCTAAGAGCTTAAGCTTATTTAAGCTCGGAAAGTAAGCCCGAAATGAAAGTTTTGGTATTTACGACAAGAATTTTATAGATAAATTTGTAGCCTAGAAATTCCCCACATTAGGTTCCAGGAATAGTGTCAGATTCTATTTCTGGACTTTCCAAACTCCGATGGCGGCCTGATGGCCAACTAGCTAGCGTTCTGACCCTTAATACCGCAGGCTTCAGGTTCGTTTTTGCAAAGAAATATGCACTGCAATGAAATCAAATGTAATGAATATTATTTTGGTTGCATTAACTTTATTACTATAGAAATAAATCTATCTATGTATCGTAAATTACAAAATAATAATAAATTAGTAAATAAATAAAAACAATTCTTAGCTTTAACAAGCGAACCATAAAAAAGATAAGCTTGAAGAAAAAAAAAGTTTGTTCTGCTTATTCATGGCTGGCGCTTATTGGACGGCGTGTAATGGGCAAGGCTGAATGCTTCTCAAACAAGACTTTTTAAAGCTCTCGAGGGGATGGCGGTAAAAGGGGAGTACTGAACAAGCAAACACAGTTTCTGGACACAAAACGGAAATTCATCCGGCTGTTTATTTTGGAAAATATTCTTATCGGCCATGTAGTCCCGTATGGAGCCGGCTCCTCAATTACTGGCTCTGGGAGGCTCTGGAAGAATATACTTCCGTTGTTCTACGTTAAGCTTTTTTCATACAAAAATTCTTACTGTGTTAGCCTATATTTCGTTCATTTCTTTTTTGAAATTTTGAGACCTATTCATTTGGACACACTGGACAATTAACTCGTGATGAAAAAGTCGAAATATAAATATTTTAGATGACATTTGGTAAAGATTTCCGTAATGGCCTTAGCCATAACAAGTAATATTAAAAAAATTAAAATTTATCTGGTGCCATCTATTGGTAAATATATGCAACTTAAATCTAAAAAAAAACTAAAATTAATTAATTAAATTTAATTACTGAATTAATATTTGAAAAAAACTGGATTAGCATCAAGTGTCATCCACCACAAGTTAAAAAAATGTATTTTAACTTGAGTGGATGAATAAAAAGTATTTCATGAACGATTGAAAATTTGAATAAGATATATATAGGGAGAGTGTGAGCTAATAGAAGGAATTGAAAAAAAAGCAACCAAAGTAATGGATGAAATTCAATCCAGACTATTAATTTGTATTTGTAGTTGTTTTTGTGGTTTTATCCCATCTAATGTAAAATGTATTCTATGTCGGAAAGTTAATGTTGTTTGACGATTATAAACGCAATAATGTTTAGTACAATATGCAATATCACCGCCTTATCGAATTGAAACTTGTTAAAATATCATTTGAGAGTAAACACCATTTATTTTGAAATTTCGAGATCTATTCATTTGGAACACTTGACAATTAACTCGGAATGAAAAAATTCGAAATATAAAGATTTTAAATGGCATTTGGTATAAATTTCCTTAATGGCATTAGGCTTAAAAATAAGCAAGTAAAATAATAGATGAAATTCACTCTAGACTATTAATTTGTTTTTGTAGTTCTTACCTAATTTTCCGCTCATTGCTTTCGTGGTTTTCTCCAGCCTAATGTAAAATCAATGCGATGTAGGAAGGTTAATGTTTTTTTTTTTTTTTTTTTTTTTTTTTTTTTTTTTTTTTTGTCTAACTTCGTAAGCAGCAACATCTAGACAAAGTCCAAGGATCTGTGTGGTCTCTTGAATAGAGGGAAAGGGGGAGAGTGCAGCTTCTATTGTGAAGGGGCCCTCATCTTTTCAGCCCAATACATGTGAAGATTTGAACACAAAGCAATAACTAATAAATTGAATGAAGTTTGCAAAGTTTATATTTTAAAATCATGAATACCATTGAATATCAAAGTGCAATATGAATTTATAAGAAACATTTACAAAATATTTACATCAAAAATCTCGCGTGTCGCATCAAAAAGTCGCGTGTCTTAATTCACATTCATAAAATAATTTAACTTCGCATTTCTCTTACTCGAATTTCATTGCTTGTTCTTATATCTGTTGCTGTTCACTACTGTGCAAAGCATGGCAATTTCTGCTCCTTCATGATGCGAAGATTCCATTTATAATTCTTTGATATATATAAACAATATTCTTCGTAATTTTCAGATATAAATTTACATAATGAAAATTCTGTTGTTGTTGTTTTTATCCCACTTGGTAGACAGCAATATCTAGATCAAGTCCATGAACTCGTGTTATCTCATGAAAGGAGGAAAAGAGGGGCAGCTTCTGTTGTGGTGGAGCACCCATAGGTAGAAGTCTGACTTGGCTCCGTAACGCTGAAGAAGGAGGCCAGTGCCTTCCGGGAGGACTTTTAGGGGGAACTACCCCCATGTGCGTTTCGTATGGAAATAAACCTGGAAAACTCCCACTGACTAGTGAGGCAAGATGCTAAATACCACAAACGCCATTGAGGCTCCTCGTTTTGAAACAGTGTCCACAGCAAAGCCGCCAGCGGATTGAACCGCATCCCTAATGCTCAACAGCGACGTTCGTTGTCACTGAACCACGAGTCGGGTACGTTAATATTGTTTAACGATTATAAATTAAATAACAAAGTAAAGATTTTAGTACAATATGCAAAATCACCGTCTTATCTAATTAAAACTTGTCAAAATATCACTTGAGAAGGAAATACCTCGATTAAATGCTATCAAAAATAATGAATTATCTATAATAAAATTAGCAGTAGTAAAAACAGAAATACAGCTTAAAATAGAAATCTCGATAAGTAATTAAGCATAAATTATTGCGTGTAACTGACAGGAAGAAAACTCTAACGTTGGCAAAATTAATTATAATTAAAATAAATTAAATATTAAATATAATAATTAAATTAACTTAAATTAAAAATAAAATAATGAATTTAATTAAACTAGGCATAATTAAACCATAAGTGTAATTAACGACTTTGAAAACTATGAACAAATTTTGAATAGCCTTTTTTTTAAATATGCATAAAAGAAATTATGATATGAAAACTGTTTTTGTCCATTTCTGTTAAAATTATTATTTTGTTATTCTTATACTAAAAGTGTAAATTAGATTCGGGATTATTTTGAATTAGGGAATTTATAAAAATATTTTCTTTAAAATTCGTATTTATAAAAGTATTGTTTTTATAATTGTAAAAAAATTATGCATCATATACTTATAATATTCTTCTTAAATTGTATGCCTTCAAGTATACCATTTTTCAAAAAATATTTCAGCATTGTCTTTAGACTATTATCATTTACATCAAAGGAGACTTTGTATGCTATTTTATATGTATTTGGCTATTATATGTTAACCATTAAAATTCAAAGAGTTAAAAATTCAAAGGTAGGGAAATACTTTAACAAACAAGTTTTGAGTGTTTAGTTCTGAGTGAATGATAAAATGTAGGGCATTGTTATACTCCAGGAAGAAAAGCGCTGCAACTCCAATGAAAACATCTTCCATCACCAAAGTAGGCCACGGTTGTCAAAACAGCCTGGTATATCAGTTCTAATCCAGGGGTGCTAAAAGAATGTTGATTGATTATCTCTCATAACCTTCTAGGTTGATGAGAAGCATTCTTCCTAACACAAATGCAGTGTGAGCAAAAATTCTTGCCCTGATTATAATAATTTATTGTGCGAAAACTATTATAAATAGATATTTGTTTGTTTGGATACATTACTGCTATAAAGTTTTTAATAAGACTACGTACTTCAGTAAATTTCAACGAGTACTCTAACGTCTCGGCCTATATTACACCTATAATGGCTTCAAGAAAAGGGCCACTTTCAGGTTCATCGAAACACTTTAGTTACAACCATTATTTTAATGCATGCCTACATAATAATTATACATAACTCTATTTACATTGAAATAAAAATTAAAGCTATGAACTAGATACACAAGTTCAGTTGACCCCAAGGACGGAGATTTTCCCAGTTCTCAAATCTACGACGAATGTAGTCCAACCGGTCTGTTGCAGACCTTAATTATCACACAACGTGATATGCAAAACCACAAGGGGGTCACTTTGGAAACAGGCGGAATCTCCGGGCCCGTTCAGTAACTTTAAGAAAAAGAAACACTTCTTGTCGATTCGTCGGCTTCCCTCACTTCTCATTGGAGTAGACACTTTTTCAGCCCATGGTCTATCACCAATCACGATGCAACAACTCATGTGTAGTCCATATTCCATCTGTAATTGTTTTGATTTATGAATGCCACACAGACAATAGCTAATTTCATGAGGTCTCATTATCCATGACACTGAATATCACCTATCAGATTTGAATGACAAGTTGTCCTCATTAATACAAAACTTAATGCATGTAATATAATTATCCACAATCCACACGTATAACTATCCACACGTTCCATGTAATATAATTATCCACAACACTGTTCATCTGCTGTCAGATTTGAGTGATAGGTTGTTATTATATACTTGTTAAAGAATATACATTCCTTTCTCCTGGGAACGGAATGCTACAACTCTTTCCTTGAGAAGAATGCTACAGTGCTTCCATGGTAGCTCTGAGAATATCAAAGCGGTATTCTAGTTCAAGTCAATTGTTTTTTAATACGTCGTCTATAACAGTAAACGTAACATCTTTTAATCTAGCCTTCAGTTCAATATCAGCAACTGGTGTGACTAAGACTGTGTCCTTGATATAGCCTCAAAAGATAGAACAAGAGGGGTAATATCAAGAGAGCGTCATTTGATTGCTGGGTCTGAACAGTTTGCACTTTATAACCATGCAACCTGAGAATTTTATGAAATATCTTAACTATAGTTATTTGCTGTATTTGAAGATCGAATGATTATGAATTGATTTTTAATATGAATGATATGAATCCGAACCTTTGAAATGAATCAGTTGATATGAATGCCGAACGGATTCAACAGTTGCTTCGCTCATACTATGCCTGCCTCTTCTGGGATAATCAAAAAAAAGTCTGCTTAACGGTTACATTAGGATGATGGCAAACACTGAAATGCAAATTGAATACAAATGGGTGATTTCGTTTCGTAAAACCAAAGTACACATTGTGCTTTATCTTCCATGACCTGTATTCCGGGCATAAATGATATCTTCCTTAAAAACTTACCATTGATTCATTCATTACGTAGAAGGGTTATGATATATTACTTGAAAAACAATTGTTAAAAGTGAATTATCCAATGATGCCAAAATCACACTATTACACACCATATCACAAAAATACTGAAAATCTGCAATTGCTATTAATAATAATAATGTTCCATTAAACACGGCACATCACAATATTATTAAAGATAATCGTCTATGTTGTGATCCGCAATAACCCGTAAAATATACTGCGCTAATGACACAATAAACATACGTGTTTGTCGTATTTATGTTTTTAATTTTTTAAATATCCTAATAATAAAATATTATATTTTATTGATATCTAATAAACTACTTAAGAGATTCCTTTCCTGAATCATAAAAATACTGAAAATGCTCTATTTCTATTAATAATATTCCATTAAACACGACACATCAAAATATTACTAAGGATAATCTCCTATGTTATGATCCGCAATAACTCATTCAATATTCTATGCTAATGACACAATAAACATGAGTGTTTGCCATTTTATTTATTTATTTATTTATATTTTTTTGATATAAAAGTAAATAAAATAATCATAAATTCTAAAGAAATGACCAGAATAAAAAAAAAATGGTTATTTCTTTTTTAGTGCTTTGTAAACAAATAGGTCTCCTTTACATTTTCTGCTATAGCGGTAGATATGTTTTTCCATTATGTTTTAAAATATTCCCCAAAATACAATAAAAACGTCTGAAGACGAGTACATTTATGCAAGTTAATGCAGACAGCATATAAGAATGATGTTTGGCATTCTATTTTTCGACTAATTTATTTTATACGAAAAATAACAATAAATTACACGGAAAAATCGGTAAAGGTTAACTGTATGGTGATGTTTTCGCTCGCCATGGATGAGTTTTGCTTTTTTCTGAACAAGGAATCCCGCTATATCATTGGTTATGTGGCTCTACGGATTGTTTTGGAAGTCTGCCATATCATTGTATTGTAATTCTTTATAATAATAAGATAGGCCTTTGTGTTTTAGTTCCTTTTTTAAATTTTTGTATAAAATAATTGTGCAAATTTTTGTGTAATTCCTTCACTAAATCACAAAAATACTGAAAATCTTCAATTACTATTAAAAACAATAATACTCCTTTGAACACGACACATCAATATAATATTAAAGATAATCTTCTATGCTGTGATCCGCAATAACCCATAAAATATTAAAGAGCTAATGACACAGTATACATACGTGTCATATTTTGGGTTGTCATTCTTTTAAAATCCCAATAATAAAACATTATGTGGTGTTTGATATTTATTAAAATACTTAAAAGATTCCTTCACTAAATCACAAAAATACTAAAAATCCGCAGCTACTATTAATAATAATAATATCCCATTAAATACGACACATCAAAATATTATTAAAGATTATCTTCTATATTGTGTTCCGCAATAACCCGTATAATATCCTATGCTAAGAATAGGATAAACATACGTGTTAGTCATTTTTTTTAAATATCCCAATGCTAAAATATGTGGTGTTTGATATCCAATAAAGATTCCGTCACTAGTTCCCAAATCACAAAAATACTGAAATTCCGCAATTACTCTTAATAATAATAATAACAATCCATTAAACACAACACATCAAAATATTACTAAGGATAATCTTCTATGTTGTGATCCGCAATAATCTATAAAATATCCTATGCTAATGACACAATAAACATGAGTGTTTGTCATTTTATTTATTTATTTATTTTTTTAGTTTTTGACATAAAAGTAAATAAAATAATCATAAATCAAAAGAAATTTCCAGAATAAAAAAAATGGTTATTTCTTTTTTAGTGCCTGTGAACTAATATGTCTCCTTTACACTTTCTGCTATGGCGGTAGATATGTTTTCTCCATTATATTTTAAAATATTCCCCAAAATACAATAAAAACGTCCGAAGACGAGTACATTTATGCAAGTGAATTCAGACAGCATATAAGCATGATATTTGGCATTCTATTTTTCCGACTAATTTATTTTATACGAAAAATAACAATAAATTACACGGGAAAATGGGTAAAGGTTAACTGTATGGCGATGTTTTCACTCGCCATGGATGAGTTTTGCTTTTTTCTGAACAAGGAATCCCGCTATATCATTGGTTGT
This sequence comes from Caerostris darwini, assembly GCA_021605075.1. NCBI lineage: Eukaryota > Metazoa > Arthropoda > Arachnida > Araneae > Araneidae > Caerostris > Caerostris darwini. The sequence goes on from BPLQ01011840.1 coordinate 29,383, forward strand.
ATGGTTCTACGGATTGTTTTGGAAGTTTGCCATATCATTGTATTGTAATTCTTTATAATAATAAGATAGTCCTTTGTGTTTTAGTTCCTTTTTTTTTTTTTTAATTTTTGTATAAAATAATGTAAATAAAAATCTCATTTCTAAGGAAAAAAATTAAAAAAGTTTTTAATAAATTATTCATATAATCAATCTTTACTAGGTTATTATCTTAAAATTTCTTTGAATTTATACTGCGGTTTAGGTCAAATCTCTTTTGCAAGTTTTGAAATTCTCCAAGATCTTTTGAAAGGATAACAATTGTAAAAAATGTAACGTAATGGTAAACCTATTTAAAAGAGTGAGACGAAATATATATGTTCAAATAATCCCTTTGACTATTAACAATAATAATAATATTTCATTAAACTCGACACATTAAAATATTATTAAAGATAATACTCTACGTTCTATTCCGCAATAACCCATAAAATATTCTACTCTAATGGCACAATAAATATACGTGTTTGTCATATTTTAAAATATCGCAATAATAAAAATAATTATATGTGGGGTTTAATATTTAGTAAACTACTTAAGAAATTCCTTCACTAATTCCAAATCATAAAAATACTAAAAATCCGCAATTACTATTAATAAAATAATATTCATTAAACACGACAAATCAAAATATCATTAAAGATAATCTTGATCTGTTGTTATCAGTAATAACCCATAAAATAGTGTACGCTAATAACATAATAAACCTAGGTGTTTGTCATACTTTTGTTTGTCATTTTTTTAAATGTCCCAATAATAAAGCATTATGTGATGTTTGATATCTAATAAACTACTTAAAACATTCCTTCACTAACTCCAAAATCACAAAAATACTGAAAATCCTCAATTACTATTAATAATAATGATATTCTATTAAACACGACACATCAAAATATCATTAAAGATAATCTTTTATATTGCGATCCGCAATAACTCATAAAATATTCTATGTTAATGACACAATAAACATGAACGTTTGTCATATATATATATATATTTTTTTTTTAGTTTTTTGATAATATAAAAGTAAATAAAATAATCATAAATCTAAAGAAATTTCCATAATAAAAAAAAATGGTTATTTCTTTTTTAGTGCCTTTACATTTTCTGCTATAGTGGTAGATATGTTTTCTCCATTATGTTTTAAAATATTCCCCAAAATACAATAAAAACGTCCGAAGACAAGTACATTTATGCAAGTGAATGCGGACAGCATATAAGAATGATGTTTGGCATTCTATTTTTCCGACTAATTTATTTTATACGAAAAATAACAATAAATTACACGGGAAAATGGGTAAAGGTTAACTGTATGGCGATGTTTTCGCTCGCCATGGATGAGTTTTGCTTTTTCTGAGCAAGGAATCCCGCTATATCATTGGTTACATGGTTCTACGGATTGTTTTGGAAGTCTGCCATATCATTGTATTGTAATTCTTTATAATAAGAAGATAGGCCTTTGTGTTTTAGTTCCTTTTTTTTTTAAATTTTTGTATAAAATAATGTAAATAAAAATCTCATTTCTAAGGAAAAATAATTTTAAAATTTTGTAATGAATTGTTCATATAATCAATTTTTATCAGGTTATTATCACTTTGAATCTATACAAAGGATAGTTCAAGGTTTTGTTGCAGGTTGTGAAGTTCTCCATGATTTTTTAAGGACAACAGTTGTAATAAAATTTTTCATATTGGTTTAAATATTTTATTTTAGATTACATTAAATAGACATCGCAGTGTCATTTTCTCTCTTTTTTTTTTGCAGTAAAATAATGGGACGAAATATATGTTCAAAAAGTTTTAAGAAGTTAAAGTTTTATAATTATTTAAATTTTTTATTTTTAAAAGGTGGGTCAAAATGTATGTTCAAATAATCACTTTTTTTTTTTGTATTATTACTTCTAATGAAGTAGTCGATAAAAGTGTTTAAATTCTTATTCTAAAATAGTAGGACTAAATATATGTTTAAATAATCACTTTTTTAGGTTACTACATCCAATGAAGTAGTCGATAAAAGTGTTTAAATTCTTATTCTAAAATAGTAGGACTAAATATATGTTTAAATAATCACTTTTAGGTTACTACATCCAATGAAGTAGTCGATAAAAGTGTTTAAATTCTTATTCTAAAATAGTAGGACTAAATATATGTTTAAATAATCACTTTTTTTATATTACTACTTCCAATGAAGTAGTCGATAAAAGTGTTTAAATTCTTATTCTAAAATAGTAGGTCTAAATATATGTTTAAATAATCACTTTTTTAGGTTACTACATCCAATGAAGTAGTCGATAAAAGTGTTTAAATTCTTATTCTAAAATAGTAGGACTAAATATATGTTTAAATAATCACTTTTTTATATTACTACTTCCAATGAAGTAGTCGATAAAAGTGTTTAAATTCTTATTCTAAAATAGTAGGACTAAATATATGTTTAAATAATCACTTTTTATATTACTACATGCAATGAAGTAGTCGATAAAAGTGTTTAAATTCTTATTCTAAAATAGTAGGACTAAATATATGTTTAAATAATCACTTTTTTAGGTTACTACATCCAATGAAGTAGTCGATAAAAGTGTTTAAATTCTTATTCTAAAATAGTAGGACTAAATATATGTTTAAATAATCACTTTTTTAGGTTACTACATCCAATGAAAGTAAAAGTGTTTAGGACTTTTATCTAAAGTAGTAACTAAAAAAGTATTATGTTTAAATAATCACTATTTTTATATTACTACTTCCAATGAAGTAGTCGATAAAAGATTGTTTAAATTCTTATTCTAAAATAGTAGGACTAAATATATGTTTAAATAATCACTTTTATATTACTACTTCCAATGAATTATTTAAGTCCTACTATTTTTAGAATATGTTTAAATAATCATTTTTTATATTACTATTAGTTATGTTTAAATTCTTATTCTAAAATAGTAGGACTAAATATATGTTTAAATAATCACTTTTTTATATTACTACTTCCAATGAAGTAGTCGATAAAAGTGTTTAAATTCTTATTCTAAAATAGTAGGACTAAATATATGTTTAAATAATCACTTTTTTATATTACTACTTCCAATGAAGTAGTCGATAAAAGTTTCGAAATTTGTATTTTATTAAGATTGAACTTTGTTAAAATTTTAAATGATTTTTAGCATTTTATAAGAATAAAACAGAGAAATCTGTAATATACATTAAAAATTCATATTTTTGTTTTAAATTACAATTTCTTTTAATTTTTGTTAAATGATAATTTTTAATCCCTTCAATGATTCAACTTCAGAATATACAGTTTGACATCAAAACTAAAACAAATTTATTGAATTTTCTTTTAAAATGATACAACTTTAATAAAATTAAATGATAAAACAACTTTAATGGTACAAATTGTAATTTATAAAATTTAAAAAATATTTTACACTTTGGGCAAATTTTTGGAGAGTTATACATGTAATATGGAGGCCTGATAGCAGAGTGACTGGCGCTCTGTAATACAGGTTTCGGTTTCGAATCCTGGTGGTGTCATGAATGTTTTTAGTGGTTCGGAGACCACCTTAACCCATACGTCCCAGCCTAATATGTCTGTAGAGCGTTGGACGTAGAGCTGATAACCCTATCCCGTAAAAAGAAAACATATATTCTCTATAAATCTGCCAGTAGGCAGATGGCCTTGGCCTACCGTCGGTCTGTTGCGCCACTGATGATGATGATGACGACATTTACTTCTAATAATTAAAAATATAATAATGATGTTCCTCAGAATAAATACGAAACTTCTTTCAAATTTTATTTATATTTTTAATTAGGATGTAAAAATTCGTGGTTGGATTTACATTGCATGTTTGTGATGTAACTATTATTTTGAAAAATTAGTGTTTCGGAATCCCCTTTAAACAGTAGGTCCCAGTCTAATATGACTATAGAGAGTAGGGCTGACAACCCTAGCCCGTAAAAAGAAACCATCTTCTGTCTCGCAATCTGCCAGTGGGAAGACGGCCTTGGCGCACCATGGGCTGTAACGCCAGGGTGTTTAGTTATTTATACGTGTAATAGAATAAATTTGCGCATTTGTTATTTTTGTCAATTCTAGTAATGAACAATAAAAATTAATATTTTAAAAGGTATTTTGCAGCTATTTTAAAAGTATAATAATTGTAAGAATAAATTATAATTGAAAAAAAAAATTAGTATCGCTTTATCTATTACATAAGGATTGTTGGTTGCTAGAGAAATAATGAAATATTTCAATATTGAAATCATTCTGCACTAAAATTTGAGTTCGAATTCTTCTAAGCTAAAAAATGTTTTCAGTGACTATAGAAATGTTCATAGTTTTCCAACTTTTATTTTTGATATTATTTCTTTCTTTCTTTTCGGACACAGAATATTCCTTTTAATTTATGGAACAAACAGACACAAATAGTATCTCTAAACATAACATTTATGAGTTAGGCAGATATATTTATATTCCTCACAACTAAAAGATCATCTACGTAGCAGAATTGTGCCTTAAACGTTTATGAAGATTCACCCAATCTAGTTGTCGTTCTTTTGTGCGTGTGATTTCTAATGATATTTTCATACTTTCAAGTTCTATGGTAATCCTACATTTGATGGCCGAGGGACTAGTGTTCTGGCGATCGGTGCTACAGGTTTCGGTTTTGAGTCCGACGGTGCCAAGGATGTTTGTGGTGGTTCGGAATACACTTTAAAAGCCTACCCCGTAAAATGAACCATCTCCTGTTTCGAAATCTGCCAATCGGAGGGCAACCTTGGCCCACCATGGGCTGTAGTGGAATTTAGTTAGTTATACATGTAATATAATAAATTTGCATAATTGTTATTGTTATCAATTCTAGTAATATGCAATAAAATTCCTATTTTAAAGATTTTATTACATAATATAAAGCAATTATTTAAAAAATTAAACCAATTATTTAAAAATACTTAGAAAAAATTAATATCGCTTTATCTATTAGATAAGGATTGTTGGTTGCCAGAGAAATAATGAAACATTTCACTATTATTTCAATATTTAAATAATTCTTGAATAATAATTGAGTTCGAATTCTGCCTAAGACAAAATTGTTTGCAGTGACTATATAAATGTTCTTAGTTTTCAACTTTGCATTTTTTATATTATTTCTTTCTTTTATGGACACAGAATGTTCCTTTTCATTTATGGAACAAAAAGATACAAATTGTATCCCTAAACGTAATATTTAGTAACATTCATGGATTAAGTACATATATTTACGTTCATTATATTTCAATATGGGGGCCTGATGGCCGGGTGGCTAGCGCTCTGTCGCTCGGTATCACAGGCTTCGAGTTGAGTCCCGGCGATGCCATGGATATTTGTAGTAGTTCAGAATCCACTTTAAGCCGTATATTTCCGATATCCTACGACTGTAAGGCTCGTTCCCACCAAGGCGAGAGATGTGAAGATTCAAGAGGCAAGCGACCAAAGTTTTTCGACCCCTTCACAGTGAAACGTCAGAAATAGCATTACGCCTAGTGAAAAACCGCTTCGAGTTGAAAGTTGGGCTACTCCACGCGGCGAACTGCAAACCGGTTTCAGGCGACCGCGGTGAGGCTAGTGATTGGTCAAACTTTTTCGCTTGCATCTTGTTGCCTTGGTGAGAACGAGCCTTAAGAGCGTTGGGCATAGTGCTGACAACCCTACCCCGTAAGAAAAGAAAACTAGAAACTATCTAGAAATCTGCCAGCGGGCATACAGCCTTGGCCCACCATGTGGCTGTTGTGCCATTGAAGATGATGATGATATTTCAATATTTCATTATTATTTCAATATTGAAATAACTCTTCAATAAAAACTGAGTTCGAATTCTGCTGAGATGAAAATGTTTTCAGTGACTCTATAAATGTTCTTAGTTTTCAACTTTTCTTTCTTTTTTTTATGGACACAGAATGTTCCTTTTCATTTATGGAACAGAAAGATACAAATAATATCTCTAAACGTAATACATAGTAACATTCAGGAGTTAAGTAGATATATTTATATTCCTCACAACTAAAAAGTCATCTACGTAGCAAAATTGTTCCTTAAACGTTTATGAAGATTCACCCAATCAGGATGTCGTTCTTTTATGTGTGTGTGTTTGTGTATTTCTAATGATATTTTAATACTTTCAAGTTCTATGGTAACCCTACATTCGAAGATCACACGGCATTGCCTGGCAAAATGTTTAAGAATTCACTCAACAATTGTGCTTCTTCATTTGGAAACAAAGAACGAATAACTCTTCTGTGTAAATGGACGCCATTTTGAATTGTTGTAGCATTTTGTGGCTACGAACAATATATCACGCGGTTTCGCATGGCCAAGAAATATGCAAACGATATCCAAGCCAATATGTTGCTCAAATGCATGCGCCATTTTTATTTTCGCTTTTGGCTTCGCGGGTAGCCATATTTCATGCGCCGGGCACGACTGCATAAATTCAAGGTGAAGGATTATGCATTGTTAGCTTTTTTCATTCTTATTTAGCTGAATAATGCCTTGTGCTGTCTAACAAATACTGAAGCCAGATGAGCAAACAAGTCTGATTATTTGGTGTTGATAAAAATTATCCTTGTGAAGTTATTTAACTTGTCATTGAGACTCTTTGAACTTATATAAAGGAAACAACAGATAATGTTTGTGGAAGAATTTATTAAAAATGTTTTCATTAGGTATTCTTTTTAAGCCAGCAATTTTACCATTTATTTATAAAATATTTTTTAAAGGGAACAATTATTTATACCATTTATTTATAAAATAATTTTTTAAAATTGAATAATTACTTATACCATTTATTTATAAAATATTTTTTAAAAGGGAACAATTATTTATACCATTTATTTATAAAATAATTTTTTAAAATTGAAATAATTACTTATACCATTTATTTATAAAATATTTTTAAAAGGAACAATTATTTATACCATTTATTTATAAAATAATTTTTTAAAATTGAATAATTACTTATACCATTTATTTATAAAATATTTTTTTAAGGGAACTATTATTTATACCATTTATTTATAAAATAATTTTTTAAAAAGAAAATTATTTATACCATTTATTTATAAAATAATTTTTAAAAAGAGAACAATTATTTTTACCATTCGTTTATAAAATAATTTTTTAAAATTGAATAATTACTTATACCATTTATTTATAAAATATTTTTAAAAAGAAACAATTATTTATACCATTTATTTATAAAATAATTTTTTAAAAAGAAAAATTATTTATACCATTTATTTATAAAATAATATTTAAAAAGAGAACAATTATTTTTACCATTCGTTTATAAAATAAATTTTTAAAAGGGAACAATTATTTATACCATTTATTTATAAAATAATTTTTTAAAATTGAATAATTACTTATACCATTTATTTATAAAATATTTTTTTAAGGGAACAATTATTTATACCATTTATTTATAAAATAATTTTTTAAAAGGAAACAATTATTTATACCATTTATTTATAAAATAATATTTAAAAAGAGAACAATTATTTTTACCATTCATTTATAAAATAAATTTTTAAAAGGGAACAATTATTTATACCATTTATTTATAAAATAATTTTTTAAAAGGGAACAATTATTTATACCATTTATTTATAAAATAATATTTAAAAAGAGAACAATTATTTTTACCATTCGTTTATAAAATAAATTTTTAAAAGGGAACAATTATTTATACCATTTATTTATAAAATAATTTTTTAAAATGGAAGAATTATTTATACCAAAATTAAGCAACATTTGACATACAGATTGAAGGAATTTGTACACACGTTTACTGCAGGTAATTTTTGCAACATTGCACAACTTTCAGCATACAAATCTACATTTGAATGTACAGTATGCAAACACAAAATATATTATGTTTCCAAAAATAAAAACTATAAAATTAACAGGAATAATATTATTAATAAGGCATATGTGGGGTCTGATGGCAGAGTGGCTAGCGCTCGGGCACTCGATAGCACTCGGGTTCGAGTCTCGGTGGTTCCATGTCTGTTTGTAGTGGTTCGGAATCTACTTTAAACTGTAATAGGATCATAGAGCATTGTGAGGTAGTGTTACTCGTGTCCGTAGCATATCTTCAAGCTACACGTGCCTCCTGGCTAGTGCTAAATGAGTAACGCCGGTGCAGTTCTTGCTCATGGCGTAAAGATAACTGTCCCTGTATTGCCAGCAGCAATAGAAAAAAATGTCATGATAGTAAGATTTCAGAATTGGTAATACAGATTAACTAATGAAATATTCCAATATGCAAACAAAGAATTTTTATTTAAATAGATAAAAATTAATTTAGACTGTTCTTCTTCTTCATTGGCACAACAGCTCCGTGGTTGGCAAAGATCGTCTACCTACTGGCAGATTTCAAAACAGGAGATGTCTTCTTTTTACGGGGTAAGAATGTCAGCTCAACGCTCAAGCCTTACGCCCAACGCTTTACATTCATGTTAGATCGAAAACTACGGTTTAAAGTGGATTCCGAACCATTACAAACATCCATCTCTGGGATTCTAACCCGAAGCCTGTATCACCGAACACTAGTCAATTTTAGACTGTTAAAAAATTTTCAATCTTTGATAACAATGAAGAACTAGAAAATACTATATTCATCTTTGCCTTCTAATAAAAACGTAATCTAAATATAATACGTACAATATAAATCTATAAACAATACTATATAAATCTATTTAACAATAGTAGAATATAAATCTATTTAATAATAGTACAATATAAATATATTTTACAATATAATCTAAATATAATGCGTTATAATATAAATACGTAATATATATTTGATTTTTTTTCCAGGCAGAATTTAAAAAAAAAATCTACTGAACATTTTCTTTGTAACTTTGATTTCCATTAACATTTTTTCACAAGGTGTTATTTATTCAGTATCATACAAAATCTATTAGATTGCATCTGACTTTTAAAACGTTGTATCAAAATATGTTGTAAACTACGTTCATTATATTCTTTTACATATGAAATCAATTTCTGCATGGAATAGAGCTTGCAGTAAATTTTTACGCAGAAAATTAATTTGAATTTTGTTCCTAGATTTGTTTATTTTCTGTTTTAATATTTTCAAAAGCTACATTTTGGTTTAAAGTATTTTCAAATATAGAAAGCTTATGTAAAAATTCTAAGTGATATTAGTGAACGTGTGATGAATACATAAATACAAATGTAAGAAGAAGTAGTAAAACATTAAATATAAAGTATAACAGAAAAACTTTTTTTTTTTTTTTTTTTTAGGTTAGAATTTTAATCAATATTATTGCTTTTTTTGTTGTATAAAATAAATTTGTAAGGAGATAAAAAATTATGTTGTTGTTGTTGTTTCTTATCCCACTTGGCTGGCCAAGCCCACGAGCCCATATGGACTCATGATTGAAGGGGAAGGAAGCAGCTTCTGTTGTGATGGAGCACCCGTAGGTAGAAGTCTGACTTTTGGCTCCGTGACGCTCTTACAGTCCTAGGAGACCGGGACCTACGGCTTAAAGTGGATTCCGAACCACTACAAACATCCATGGCACCGCCGGGATTCGAACCCGAAACCTGTGGCACGGAGCGCCAGACACTCGGCCATTCAGATTCCAAATTTGTGAATGCCAACGGCACGCGGTGTTCCCAGGTGGTCACCCACCCAAGTACTGACCGCGCCCAATGATGCTTGACTTCGGTGATCTAACGAGAACCGGTATATTCAGCATGGTATGGCCGTTGGCTATTAAATTTTTTTTTTTTAATTATAATAAAGGAAACAAACATTAACAAAATTAACTAATTAGAAATATGAGATATCACACATTCATGCATACAATTGAATAATACTGATATGATCTGTTAATAATAGAGAGTTTTTGCATACCGTATTTTGGACGTCCGTCAGCTTTTTCTCCCTAGCGCGCATGCTCATAGGAAATTGCGCATGCGTATCTGTAATAATGTTTCCTATGAGCATGCGCGCTAGGGAGAAAAAGCTAACGGACGTCCAAAATACGGTATGCAAAAACTCTCTAATGATGTGATGATACACGCACGCAAACGCAATGTGATTATTATTTTGCATGTTTATGCACTCGATCGCCTCAATTTTATTTAGAAGTTTAATGCAATGAAAGCGACTTATCAGTATTTATATAATACCAATGAGGTATAAGGCGCCCGGTGCCATATGTTTCGGGTTCGGGTCCCGCCCGTAGGATGCTTGTAGTGGTTCGAAATCCACTTTAAACCGCATATCCCGGTCTCATACGACTACAGGCGGCCGGATGACCAAATAGCTAGCGTTCTAGCCTTTGATATCACAGGCTTCACGTACGAATCTTGGCGGGTGTATGAATGTTTGATTGTGGTTCGAAATCCACGTTAAAGTCTAAAATGTGTCCAAAATGACTATAAAGCGACAAACCATATGACTGTAGAGCGTTGAACTGAGGGGGGACAATCCTATCCCGTAAATAGAAAACATCCCCTGTCTCGAAATCTGCCAGTAGGCAGACGGCCTTGGCCTACTAAGGGGTTGTTGCGAAAATGAGGAAGATATAAATATTCAAAAAAAGATTCAAGGCAAATGTGCCCCCAAAAAATGAAATAGTCGAATTAATTTAATCAAATTATAAAACACCATTTTTTGTTGAAATATGATTATGTTTGATTGCATTAAATCCAATCATAAATAATAAATCCTTCTTAATTCTTTTGTTCACATTTATATCTTCTTTTAATAATTTTATTATTGAAATGAGTATGTATCTTAATCAGTTGTTATATGTACAAAATGCAATATAAAAATTTTTGATACATTTAAAACATTTTTTGACTAGTTATGTAAAGCATATTAAAATATGAGTTATGTTATGTTAAGTGTATGAAATATGTTATGTTAAGTATATGCATTAATATATATGCATTTATAAATATATAATATATGCATTTATATTATATATTTATAAATGCATAGATTTTATATAATAAATATAAAATATATGCATATATATTTTATTTCGAGAAAGTTGAATTCACATCAAATATTCGTCAGAATTCAAATTTATAGAAGAGTTTCTCATCGACAAAATTTCTGATTACAATGCAAGAGTATCAGTCAGATGACACTGAATCACATGACGCAATGCACTTGAAATCTTGCTCGAGACACCTCCAAGTTAATATATGAAATTAAACATTCACATATTTCACTTTCAAAGTGAGTGACAAACTGTTTCTAGACACAAAGGACTACTTAAAGCGAACACAACAAATTGCTGCCTCGTGTTTGTTTGGCGCTATGCGGTCCAAGTTCTGCGATGCTTTCTCTACATCTGGCGTGATTTACAACTTGCAGTAAAAGAAAAAAAAAAAGCAAACTCGGTAAAGCTTAGGGGTGTATTTTGTCTCAACGCTGCCACGTATCAAAGCTGCCACTTCTATTCTTTGACATTTTATTCGCTTTTCCTATCTCGCAAACGAGAGTGGCCACTTTCCAGGCTCTTGCTTCTTCTCTCTGTCTCTCCAGGAAGATCTTAATTCCACACACTTGTGGTGTCAAGAAGATCCTTCTGGGCTCTCAACGCCCTACTAATGTCAAGGATAAAAATATTTTTTCATTATTTTAGTGCGAAGAGGGATTTTTTTTATGGGGATACCTGGATCTTTTGAGTATCTGACGATCTCTAAAGTAACAAAATGTCGATACAAAGATATCCATTCTTTCTAATTTTACTGAAGATATATAAATATTTGTGGTAGGAATAAGAAGCATATACATTTTTATGTGCCACAGACTGGTTATAAGTACATAATAAGTTTCATCTATTCTATTTTTGATATTTTTCTTGTGGTGATTTTTTTTAGCACGGTTCTGATTGTTGATAAATTAAAATTATAATGGTTGATAAAAGTACAAGTTAGGGCCTGATATGCTTGTGCTCTTGGTTCAGTGTTGTTCATGGATACAAATTAAATTATTTCTCAAAATAAAAACTCGATGTTTAGCTGCCATATTTATTACAACAAATTGCTGCCTCGTGTTTGTTTGGCGCTATGCGGTCCAAGTTCTGCGATGCTTTCTCTACATCTGGCGTGATTTACAACTTGCAGTAAAAGAAAAAAAAAGCAAACTCGGTAAAGCTTAGGGGTGTATTTTGTCTCAACGCTGCCACGTATCAAAGCTGCCACTTCTATTCTTTGACATTTTATTCGCTTTTCCTATCTCGTCAAACGAGAGTGGCCACTTTCCAGGCTCTTCCATCTCTCTGTCTCTCCAGGAAGATCTCGAATTCCAAACTGTGGTGTCAAGTCAGATCCTTCTGGGCTCTCAACGCCCTACAAATGTCAAGGATAAAAATAAATTTTTCATTATTTTAGTAGAAATAAAATTGTATTTTAACAAACGATTGTAATTATCTGACGATCTCTTAATAACATGATTTTACAAAGATATCCATTCTTTCTAATTTTTGAATACATTTAAAGCATTTTTTGACTGAGTTCAGTTAAGAGACTGCATTAAAGAGCTCATATTTTATTTCGAGAAAGTTCAAATTCCGATTGAACATTGGAAAGAATTAAAATTTATAAAAGAGTTACTCATAGCAAAATTTCTGATTGTAATGCAAGAGTATCAGTCAGATGACAATGAATCACATAACGCAATGCACTTCAAATCTTGCTCAAGACATCTATCTCCAAGTTAATATGTGAAATTAAACATTCATATATTTCACTTTCAAAGTGAGTGACAAACTGTTCCAGACACAACGGGCTACTTAAAGCGCATACAACAAATCACTGCATCGTCTTTATTTGTCGCTGTGCGGTCCAAGTTCTGCTAGGCTTTCTCTACATCTGGCGTGATTTACAAATTGCAGTAACAGAAAAAAACAAATTCGGTAAAGCTTAGGGGTGTATTTTGTCGCAACGCTGCCATCTATCAAAGCTGCCACTTCTATTCTTTGACATTTTATTAGTTTTTCGTATCTCGCAAACGAGAGTGGCCACTTTCCAGACTCTTGCTTCTTCTCTCTCTCTCTCTCTTCAGGAAGATCTTAATTCCACACACTTGTGGTGTCAAGAAGATCCTTCTGGGCTCTCAACGCCTCACTAAATGTCAAGGACAAAAATATCCTTTCATTATTTTAGTGAGAAGAGGGATTTTCTTTTATAAGGATACCTGGGTGTTTTTCCGTCTATTCAGGGTCTGACAATCTCTGATGTAACAAAATGTTGATACAAAGATATCCATTCTTTCTAATTTTTACTAAAGATATATACATATCCATTCTTTCCCATTCTAAATATATATATATATATATATATATATATCTTTGTATTAACTTTGTCTTACGATAGAAATTTCGATTATATATATATTTGTGATAGGACTAACTAAGAAGCGTATAAATTTGCAATATGTGACACAAACTAATATTTCTACTAACTTTCATCCATTCCATTTTTGATTTTTTTTCTAATGCAGCTGGCAAATACATATGTATTTGTCTTTATTCCATAACCAAAGGTTGCACCGACGTTACTCACTTAGTATTACCCAGGGGAATGTAGCTTGAAGATAACCTACGGAAGCGGAATAACACTACTTCTATAATCCTATGAGATCGGGACTCGAACCCGAAACCTGTGGGACCAAGGGCTAGCCACTCGACCATCAGACCCTTATTTTTAATTTTTATTCTTGTGTTTTTCACATTTTGAGTAGTTTTTTATCTTATATATAAATGCAAAATATATACCTTAAATATAATATTACAGAAATCCTTAAATTTATAGATACAGAGGTCCAAGCCTATTATTCATGAAAAGATAAATATGGAGGGAATATACCGGAGGCCGAGCATTATCAATAATTATATGATAAAATAATCTGTATAAATATTGAGTCATGGTGTTTCTGGCAACCAGACGACATAGTATAAAAATGTCCGAGGTTTTTTTTTTAATTTTTTTTTTTTTTTTAGAATTTTGCTAATTTATTGAAATTATTTTTAATTCTACATTTAGAAAAATTCTACTTCTGGATTTTTGTAAGTATTTTATCTTTATTTGGAGTGCACCTTTTCTAAAGAGTTTAATAAAAATATTTTGTAAAAAATACTAAATTTATAAAAAAATTAATAAATTAATAAATCATATGCATATGAATGATTCTATAAAAAATACTAGAATCACTCATATGCATATATAATTATGTCGATAATTATACATTATCTTGTACATAATTGTATAGGTATATAATTATGCACACATATTAAGTGGTTTATATCGATTTACTTTGTACAGAACAAAGTGAATTGTTACAAAGGGCACTCTAAGCGCATATGTTTTCATAAATATGCCTATAATTATGAATTTTTACTATTGTCGTGAATACTTATTATTACTTTTATTATACATTAATAATATTTTCATATTATTTTTCAAAACCTCATAGCAATAATAAATCTAATATTCCCATCGCATTGTTCACCCATCACAAGTTACTTTCATTTGATCAGGCTGTTTCAGCTGTCAAGTAATTGTTAATATTCTTGTCACAAATTATTTTCTGTTTGATTTTTCCTTATTTAATCAGCTTACAAATTAGCACAAAAAACTATTATAGTGTGAATATAAGAATACAAAAAATACCAAAATATACGAAAACCAAATAATACCAAATACCGAAGCTTTTTATACTAAAAATATAAGAAAAATCTGGAAAATTGTTGTTGTTAAATTTCTATGCATTGGAATTTAAAGAAATTTAGTAAGAACAGTTGAACAGTGCTTGACAAATTGGAGCAAAAAAAAATAAATAAATAGAAATTTTTCTGTATTAGAAAATACACAAAACAGTATGGTCATCTGTAATAGCAAATATTATAAAGAAATGACAGCGATACCCATACTCAAAAAAAGATGGCGTTCATTATCATGAATGACAGCAAAGACCTTTATTATGTCAAGGCAATTCCAAGACCATAAAATATTGATGGGAGCATGTTAAGTGCTGCAATGCATTTCCTTGGTGACTCCCAAAGACTTAGGACGTCCCAGGAATTTAACCCATGGATCAATGAATTAAAGTCCTGAAAATATGCTAGTTATCCAACATAGTCTTATCTCTTATAGTCTTATAGTTATATTCACAATAGTCGTATCGCCTCACAATTCTCCTAGCTCTGGCCTTTGGTACCACAGGTTTTCCTTTTGAATCCTAGAGGTGGCATAGATGTTTGTGAGTGGTTCGGAATCCACTTTAAACCGTACGTTCCGGTCTAATATGATTGTTGGGCGTAGGACTGACAACCCTACCCTGTAAGAAGAAAATATCTCCTGTCTCGAAATCTGCCAGAAGGTAGACGATCTTGGTCCACCATGATCCATGGGGCTGTTGCGACAATGAAGAAGAAGAACGTTATTACTTAAAATAAAATATTTTCAGTGACGTATTTAAAATAAAATGTTTTTAATTATGTATAAAATAAAATATTATCTCTTTAAGTTCTTTTGTTTCATCGTTATGGGATTTTACTGTGAGGAGCACTTTAGATTTTAATTTTTTTTTTCATTTAAAATTATTTCAAGTAAAAAAAGAACATTTGTAGCTCTCGGGCGACAGGTTTCGGGTTCGCATCCCGGGAGTGTCATGGATGTTTGTAGGGGTTCGAAATCCACTTTAAACCGTAGGGCTCAGTCTAATAGGGCTGACAATCCTACCCAGTGAAAAGAAAAAACATCTCTCGTCTCGTAATCTGTCAGTAGGAAAACGGTCTTCGCCCCTATATGGGCTGTTGCGCCAATGATGATGATGATGTAAAAGGAAAAACTAAAAAGTATACATTTAGGATAGTACTTCTCATGAAGTTATCATTTATTATATACTTACTACTTTACTTATTATTACTATTATACACTGAAGTGACAAAAGTCATGGGATACCTCTTAATATCGTGTCGGCCCTCCTTTCGCCCGGCGAAGTGCAGCAATTCGACGTGGAATGGACTCAACAAGTCGTTGGAAGTCTTCTGCAGGAATATTGAGCCATGCTGTCTCGATAGACGTCCATAATTGTGAAAGCGTTGATGGTGCAGGATTTTGGGCACGAACAGACCTCTCGATGATGTCCCATAAATGCTCGATGGGATTCATGTTGGGCGATCTAGGTGGCCAGATCATTCGTTGGAATTGTCCAGAATGTTCTTCAAACCAATCGCGAACAGTTGTGGCCCGGTGACATGGCACATTGTCATCCATAAAAATCCCATCGTTATTTGGGTACATGAAGTCCATGAATGGCTGCAAGTGATCTCCAAGTAGCTGAACATAAGCATTTCCAGTCAATGTTCGGTCCAGTCGCACCAGAAGACCAAGTCCATGCCATGAAAAACAGCCCACACCATTGCGGAGCCACCACCAGCTTGAACAGTGCCTTGCTGACAGTTTGGGTCCATGGCTTCGTGGGGTCTGCGCCACACTCGAACCCTACCATCAGCTCTTACGAACTGAAATCGTGACTCATCGGACCAGGCCACGGTTTTCCATTCATCTAGGGACCAACCGATATGATCACGTGCCCATGAGAGTCGCTGCAAGCGATGTCGTTCTGTCAGTAAAGGCACTCGAGTCGGTCTTCTGCTGGAATAGCCCAAAATTGCTGGATAGTCGGTCTTCTGCTGGATAGCCCCCAAATTTCTCCGCACAGTTCTAACAGACAAGTCCCTTGTACGTCCCACATTGATTTCTGCGGTTGTTTGACGCAGTTTTGCTTGTCTGTTAGAATTTACGACTCTTTGCAGACGTTGCCGGTCTCGGTCGTTAAGTGCAGGCGGTCGACCACTGCACTGTCCATGGTGGGATGTTATGCCTGAAATTTCATACTCGGCACACTTGACACAGTGGATCTGGGAATGTTGAATTCCCTAGACGATTTCCAAAATGGCATGACCCATGCGTCTAGCTCCAACTAACATTCCGCGTTCAAAGTCTGTTAATTCCCGTCGTGCTGTCATCATCACGTCAAAACCTCTTCACATGAATAACTTGAACAGAAATGGAAGCTCTGCGAAAGCACTGCGCATTTATACCTGTTCTACGCGATGCTACTGCCATCTGAAAATTTGCATATTGCTATCCCATGACTTTTGTCACTTCAGTGTATATATTAAGCATATTTACTCATTTAATTAACATTATTAATTACTTACTTTTATAATTACTAATTTTATTACTCATTATTTCTCATTACTCATTTTATCCCAGAACATTTCAGATGATTGCCATCTTAAAAAAGAAAAATTATTTTAAATGTCATGGCATGAGAATAACATAAGTCTCCATGATTCATTACATACAAACTGAATAATAAATGTAAGTACTCGAAATATTTCTTTGATTGCATAATTTATGAAGACATCCTACTCA
>BPLQ01011841.1:0-13382 GCA_021605075.1 Caerostris darwini
GTTTTACAAATTGTCAAAATTTCATGTTACGCATTTTGAAAATAAATTAATTTTTTTCTAGTTATTTATTTCTCCATCTCTGAAATAAATATATTTAAAATTTACATATTTCTGTAGCAGTGGTAAAATGCAACATTAACTAAGATGTGTAGATTTAAAAATTTCAATAGTACTCACAATCACCCCTGGAAAGATGTACAGCATGTTAACATGAAACACATAATTTCTTTATCTCAAATAATAATATGCCTAATATAATTAATTTCTTTTCAAGATTTTATTAAGACCATAATTTATAATTCAAAGTAACTTATTCTATTTCTTAACTATTAGTATATTCTTTGAATTAAAGTTTAAAAGAATTGTTGCTTTATTTAAGGTGAGTTATTTAAAGTCTCGACCCCTTAATTCTGCACATATATAGTTTAATAAAATTTCTCAAAACTAAAATTTTAATTTCTGTAACTGTATTTCTATAAATGTAGCGTCATTTAAAGTATAAGTGATAAATTTATTTCTGTCACACTGGCATACCATCTTAAAAAATAATTTTGTTTCAAACTTCCACTGAGAAAAAAAAATACAGATTATTGGCACCAGCTTACAATCTATGCCAAAATTTTTTTAATGGGTTTTAGACGAGAAATTATGGTATTTTATATCATCCTTTTTACTCATGGCTCAGTGGAAACCTCAACCCTAATGCTGACGAGCAATAGGGTTGAGGTTCCATCCGTTAGCGGCTTTGTTGGAGGCACCGTTTCAAAAAAACGATGGTGTTTGTGATCTTCAGCATCTTGCCTCGTGAGCCAAACTACCCGGTGGGAGTTTTCTCCCATACGATACGCAAATGTGGGGTAGTTCCCCCTAAAAGTCCTCCCGGAAGGCGCTGCTCTTCCTTGAGTTGGCGACTCGGAGCCAAGCTAGGCTTCTACCTACGGTTGCTCCATCACAACAGAAGGCGCCCTCCTTCCATGAGACGCACGGGTTCGTGGACTTGGTCTAAAATGTTGCTATCTACCCGACCAAGTGGGATAAGGAAATATATATACAGTAGAACCTCTGTAAGTCGGATTTCAAGGGAGACGCCAAATAATTCGACTTATGGAGGATTTCGACTTGTAGAGGTCTAGACTCTTTCTCACTTATTTTGAGTTAGAAAGGTAAAATAAATACAAATTCAAGCTACAGAGGTAATAAACATGTTTATTTGCAACTTACAAGTTATATTATGTACTACAATAAGAAATCAAAATAATTCCGAAACAACTTTAACCGGTTTTTTTTAACACATAATATTTTTAATTTTATTATTATTTTGCTTTAGACAATTCGATTGTTCTCTATCTATACATTCGTATACTGTTCTTAAAATAGATGTGTATTGCAGTAAAACCAAACTACTGATATTTTTGCAATCGACCACAAAAGATTTGCTTCGCTAGAGTTCAAATGAAATCAATAGCAATAATAAGAATATTTCATAGAATTGATTATTCTGTTTACTGTATACTCATACATTGTTTTCTAAGAAACAATGACGTGCATTGACGGCAAATCCTTAAAGTCGGTAACTTATTTTTCTTCGAGCTATAAGAGGTAATTAGTTACAAATGATCGAGTTGTAAAATCAAACATTGCTAATGTTCGAGATACAGAGGGCCAATATTTTTTTTTTTTTTTTTTTTTTTCCCGGGTTACGGAGGGAAAATATATACCAAAAAGAAACTGCATGCTAGACGTGCATTTGCCGAATCAAAATTAATTATAAAAAAGTGTGATAGAACGAACTGTAATGCTTATGATTGAAGGAAACAATTAAAATAAAAGATGGAAAATGAAAAAAGCGCCTCAATATTATACAGTGTTGCAAATTACAAAGCAAAAAATTATGTTAAAAAACATGCCTCTACTTATACCTTACCTTTAAAAGAAACATTTTAAAATTCTGTACAGAAACGCATTTTTATTTTGTCAAAGCGTTTTGAAAAATTATTTAATACAATTCTGAATGATTTTTTTATTTATTATTAAGTTTCCACAATGGAAAAATTTGCATTACGATATATAATTAATAATGGATTACTAAGTAATTTATCATTACAGATTCTATTATAGTAGAGGATTAATATAGCCTAACTTGTAAATTATCTTGTTTAAAACATT
The DNA here is from genome assembly GCA_021605075.1 of Caerostris darwini. Classification (NCBI taxonomy): domain Eukaryota; kingdom Metazoa; phylum Arthropoda; class Arachnida; order Araneae; family Araneidae; genus Caerostris; species Caerostris darwini. Next base: position 2,167 of record BPLQ01011841.1, read on the forward strand.
GTAGATTTTTTTATGTTAAACATAAGACTTTGAATTTTGCAAGCGGTATACTTCGTCAATTTCTATTGCTTTTTACTGAAGACTGTAAGAAAAGTATTACCCATGTAATTAATTAGTGTGTAACATGTATTTGTAAATTTAAAAGAAACTATATCCTAACTCGTGGCAACGTACACCTCTGGTGAGGTTTGTCACTCTACGGTCATCTTGTGCACACTTTAGACTAAACAGACCGGGATCTACAGTTTAAAGTGGATTCCGAACCACTAAAAACATCCATGGCACCGCCGGGACTCGAACCCGAAACCTGTGTGGTGAGCCTTAAGGCGGAGGTTCCATCCGCTAGCGGCATTGTTATATTAGATACTGTTTTAAAAACCGAGGAGACTCGATGACGTTTTAGATGTTTAGCGTCTTGCCGGGCTACCTGGTGGGAGTCCCCCTCCCCCCATAAGAAACGTAAATGCTGGGTAGTTTCCTCTAAAGGTCCTCTCGGAAGGCACTGCCCTCCCTCTTCAGCGACACGGAGCCAAATCAGACTTTTACTTAAGGGTGCTCCAACACGACAGAGAAGTTGCCTCCTTCCATGAGAGACACGACAACAACAAAAGAATTTGCTTTAATTAAAAAAGAATAATATATATATTTTTTCTCGTATTGAGAATATAACTAACGCATTTCCTCACTATACATATTTTTTAGTTGAAAAAAAAAGATATATACGCGCAATTTAAGCTTTTTTCCTAAGATTGAAAGTGAGTAGTCTTACAGTAAAAAGAGAGAGCGTGCATGCATGCACAAATATAATCCAGTGTCACCATGAACATTTATTTTGATAAACGAGAACAGTCCCAGTTTCTATGATTTGAATAAATATTCTGTATTTGTGAAACATTAGCAGAATGTAAAAGAAATATCGCAGAATAAGCATGGAAATAAATGAAACGAAAGTGTTGAAAGAAATTTGAGATTAAAAAAAATGTATTGCAAAAATAATCTAGTCAGGATTATTAGATGCATAGATTATTTTGTACAAAACTTTTCCTACCACAAATTATGTATAGAAATAACATTAAAAAATAATAATAAATAAAATAAACCTAAAATTAGGAAGAAAAAAAAAAGTTTCAAATCGGAAAAAAAAACTTATTTTCAATAAAATTCTTCAGAGAACTATTTTTTTAAGCGGAAACCCATAATCGGTCAGATATTAGACAGTCAAACACCCTCCGTCATTTTTGTTTTATGCGGAGCTATCTAGCCGAAGCATGCATTAACAACCAATCTTGACACCCTAAACAACAACACTTGGTTCTCATGAGGTTCTACAAAATTTTAAAGCAATCACCAAACAAACCCAATCTTCAACAAGATTGTAATAAATACTTATTATAAATAAATAAAATAAAATTAATCATTTTGTTCATCCAATGAATGTTATTCACGAGTTTGCTACATCTTGAAACTTTGTATAAATAAATCCTCAGTAACAAAGTAAATAAATAATAATATAACAAACAAAAGATGAGGAACTAGATTCTGAAAATAAAGCATACACTTAACTTCGGCGCCAAGTAAATGACTTTTTTTTTTTTTTTACATTTAATTTTTAGAAAAGTGGGCCTGTACAGGCAGAGTGGCTAGCTCTCGATACAACAATTTTCGAGTTTGAGTCCCGGCGGTGCCATGGATACTTGTAGAGGTTCGGAATCCACTTTAAACCGTAGGTCCCGGTCTAACAGGATCGTAGAGCGTTGCGGAGGGTAGTGTTACTCCACGTCCGTAGCTTATCTTCAAGCTACACTCACCTCTTGGGTAGTGCTAAATGAGTAACGTCGGTGCAGCGCTTGCCTTAAGGCATCAAAGACAGTTGTCTAAGTGTTTGCCAGCTGCAATAGAAATTTTTTTTTTTATTATTAGAAAAGTACAATACAAAATTTTAAACGTTTATCCGAGATAAATGAAAGGTAGTTCAATTCATGTAGTGAAAACGTCAATCATTTTTATAGGGCATTCTAAATTGAAATAAAATTTATTCATTAAATTTACTTTTATTAAAAGGACCTGAATGGCCAGGTGGCTAGCACTCGGTAACACAGGTTTCGGGTTCGAGTCCCGACTGTGCCATGGATGTTTGTAATGGTTCTTAATCCACTTTACCGTAGGTTCCGGTCTAACACTCGCGTTGCGAAGGTATTGTTACTCCGCTACGTAGCTTATCTTGAAGCTGCACAGTAACATCGGTGCAGCGCTTGTCTTAGGCATAAAAGACAACTGTCTAACTGTTTGTAAGCTGCATTAGAAAAAAAAAAAAACCAAACTTTTATTAATTATTTTTATTGCATTTTTACTTTAACATGCATTCACAGTTATCTTGTGATTTATCGATTTTGCATTAAAGCAGGGATGGGCAAACTTTTCGGTCGCGGGCTTAAAATCGAAAAAAAAAGTTTGGCGGACCAAGATAAATTTTCCTAAAATTTTAAAAACACTATACAAGTATTACAATTTAAATATGTTAATGAGATGAATGAAATCGCGATTTCATTTTTAGAAGTTCCTTATAGTGAGGTTCGAAGTGAGATGTACCGATTCTAAATGCTCATCTGTCAGTCTACTTCTGAAATAATTCTTTCTAAGGTGAATAGTTGAAAACCTTTGTTCACGTATATAAGATGAAGCAAACATGGCATTGAATTTCTGGGCGTGAGATATTAAATTTGGGAAACTTACTTTCGATAAGGATTTGTAAAACTCTAACTTTTAACTTCTATAATCAACAAAGAACTTCCGATTTTAGCTCTTTACCGATTGAAAGCTGTCTGTGCTTGCTATTTCCGTCAATTTATTTTGTAGAACAGAAATAGAGAAAGTAAAAAAATTATCCTTTGAAAAGAAGGAAGGAAAAAAAATAACATTGAATCAAAATAGAAAAAGAGATGGATATATAATATATAAATATATTTTTTTAATTTGCCTCGGACTGGTAAATTAAAATTCTATCCGCGGGTCGGATGAAACCTTCCGGCGGGCCGGATTTGGCCCGAGGGCCGTAGTTTGCCTATCCCTGCATTAAAGTATCCGAAAATTATCTAAAGAGACGTGGCCATTTTGGTTGTTTCTGCAAACTATTTCACTTTCCCGCTTCTGTACTTGGGTCTTATTGTGCGTGTAAAGAAAAGCCTTAAACGTCGGGGAATTTATTCCTCGGTGATGGGTTCTACCGCTGTGGCTTGAGTCTTGCTGCTTTAATCGATTCAAGCGAATCTGAGCTGCAATTTTTGGCTTTTAAATTTTAATGAATTGCTACGATGTGCACCTTAATCTAAACAATAGCTATCTGGTCTTTAACTTTTTAATTGTTATAGTTTAAATTTATTCTATAGCTTGTTTTTACTTTATGTTGACTTTTAATTATTTTATTTATTTATTATTATTATTATTTTTTGGGCATCGCCAACGGACTCTTAATTTTACCAATAGCTTTAGCTTTTTCGGTCTCTTGCTTCAATTGCTCTCCAGCAAGAGATGTTTCTTTATTTTTCTTTTCTATTACTACTATTCAATTGAAGCAACTTCATTCTGTGCAAATATTTTAACTACTTTAAGATGTGGAGCTTTTCGTGGTTCTTAAAATCACACAGGAACTCCGTAACAAGTAGGGCCCGTTGCCCGGAAAGCCTTTCGCTGCTGCTGAGTCATTTCCGGTCAAGTTGAGGATTTACGGACGGCCATCTGCAATCTTTTTGTTCTCGTTGTGACTCAACTTTTCCCGCTTAAGACACCCCCACCACCATCTCTCAATGATCGTCACCGTTTGAGCGAGAAAGAAGCCAACCTCATCTCTGGTTGTGATTGACAGCTGGTCGTAAACCCCTTTGATGTGCGGAAGAAAACCGACTTTGACGACGATTTGCAGGAGCTCCTCGGTTGCTAGGTAACCGTTTAGCTCCTTCTTTGCATATGGAAGGGAAGTTGCTTTAGCTTCAAGCCCATTGCATTAGAAATAAACAATTAATACAGATATATGGAGAAGAGAAGTTTTTTTTAATAAAGTATTTAACAATTATTAATTATAATTTCATAATTAAAATAATAAAGCAAAAAGAGGAATTTGAAGAATTACAAACTGAACGTAGTTTGAAAGAGGGCTTAAATAATAAAAATTAAAATACTTTCAAAAGGTTAAACTAATTCAAAAAGCAGTAGAAGTTAAAAATAACAAAAACGTTTCAGAGCAGTTTGTTAAGAGAGAGTGAAATGGTAATGACGGGGATAATCAGTTGCAAGTGAGCGATGGAAGAGCAGAGCCTGTGGGGGGGAAACGAAAACGTTTCGAATATTCAAGAAGAAACCGACTATTGCCGGAGGGATCGTCCCTTACAGGCTCTCATCTGAGGGGCGGGGGGGGCTTCTCTGAAAATCAGTAAACAAATAAACAAAACGATCTCCACTCTCAGATGGGTCACAGAAGAAAAGTATTTTCGTAAACAAGCCAATCTTAACCCCATGGCCGAGTGGCTAGCGCTCTGGCACTCGGTACCACAGGTATCAGGTTGGAATCCCGGCGGTGCCATGGGTGTTTGTAGTGGTTCGGAATCCACTTTAAAACCGTAGGTCCAGGTCCTAATAGGATCGTAGAGCGTTGCGGGGACATTGTTACTTCTCGTCTGTGGCTTATCTTCAAGTTACACGCGCCCCCTGGGTAGTGCACAGCGAGTAACATCGGTGCAGCCCTTATGGCATAAAAGATCACGGCCTATATTGCCAGCTGCATTAGAAAAAAAAATCCTTTCCAGCTTATCTTTAATTTTTTCTTCTTTTTTTTTATTAAAAAATCTATATTTAAATATTCCCTTGATTTTCTCATTTTACTTTTTCCTACGTTTGTTTACTTCTTATGGGACAGACTGCGATCACTTAATAGCATTTTAATAACCCATGTCAATTCTATCAATGCTCTCTATCCCAAGACAGGAGTATAAGGATCCCGTGAATCCAAGACTGACTGACTGGCCGGATTTTCCTATAGGCTAGCTAGGCTTCAACCTAGGGCCTCAAGATCAAGAGGGGCCTGCATTCAAATCGTTAGCAAAATTAGAATGGCACTATTCTAAAAACAGTAAACACTGAATCGAAAATAAGGAGAAATTCTACACATATGACTCATAAACAAACATAAAAATGCATTGGTTGAGATCAACGCGTTCGGCTCATTGGGTCTGTTCGTTTGTATAGACTAGATTGCACCAAAGTAGAGTTCATGCGTTCACCGATTGCTATGGCAAATGTTAACGTGCCTTATGTTAATTTGATAGAAAATAGGATAATTTTTATAGCATATTTTATTTTCGTAGTCAAAGATTTTCGTTATTTGAATTTTGTTCCTTTGTAAATGTTGTGTGTTATGTTTGATGAGTTATTGTTACAAGTACTCTATAGGGTGCTGAGAATAAATGTCCAAATAAGTGGGGTTTTTTATTTGTTATCCGTGCCAAATTTTTCATAAAGATTAGTACCCATCACAACATGTTTCATTTAACATATTGATACATATCACAGTAGTGATGTATTTTATTATCTCTCATGTAATTTACAAACTTAAAAATGGGAGGTGAAAGGTCCTCATAAGTGGAATAGCCTCTTTTAATCTAAATCCGGCCCTGCCTTGACCTTCAATTCTCTGTCTCTTCCCAACTCATCAGACTGCGCAAGGATTTATTACTTTTCCAGAAAACTAACTTTCATCTTATAAATGATTTTTTAACAATTATTTACTTAATTTTTACAATCATTATTTCAGAGTTTTCGCACATCTTAATCCCTATTAATTAATTTTTAATAATCAGTTTTAAAACTTTAGGTTATGGTAAATAGTAAGCGCTACTTATGTAAAAGGAGGTGTGGGAATTAAATCTCCTGAGTAATCCTACAACGGAACCTCTGGCGCTCGGTACCACAGGTTTCGGGCGGTGCTATGGATGCTTGTAGGGAAGAATCCACTTTTTTTTAATACGCTTTAATTAGTTTCACCTGTATGTTTGTATGTATGCAACTGACTTTTTCCCCTGGAGATCTGTTTCTCCTCATATACACTATTTAAGCTGCAAAGAAACATTTACAGGCATCTTTCCGAAAGAAAACAGTTGATTCTTTTTAATACGCTTTGATATTAGTTTCATCTGAATGTTTGTTTGTAACTGACTCTTTGGGCTCGACTTTGCCCTACTTTAAACGATCCGATTTAATTTAAACGTTGTAGACTCATCAAGGACCGACGACACTAAAATAGTTTGATAAGTTTATTATCTCATCATGATTATGATCGCCAGGATGAGTGATTTTATTTTAACTTATGAAGAGCCATTTAACTCATGTAGAATGAAAGTATTCAGTAAAGACATTCAAACCTACGTGGGACAGTGACACAACGGACTATTCGCAGTTAGCTTTTGTTTTACTCACAATTACATTATTGTAAGAACTATAGTTCCACTCCTCCGTACCGGGACCTCATTTAAAGATTGTAGTTTAAAAACACTAAAAAACACGCTTTTAGAGTTTATCAAACTAAAAAGTAAAAAATAATTGTTAACATAAGTGACTGACGAGAAATGAATGTCACTGTTCTAAAAGCGTGGGGTGCTTTGTATGACATTTTTAAACTAACTCTGCATTTCGGAATGAAACTAGTGAAAAATTATAACGATTGATATCGAGCACCCCACTCTTTTAGAACAGGGACATTCATTTTCTCGCCAGTCATTTTATTCTTACGCTGACAATTATTTTTTACTTTTTAGTTGATTTACTCTAAAAGCGTGTTTTTTTAAACTATTCATTTATTTTTGTTCAGAATCCACTTTAAACTGTGGGTCTCGGTATGTTTAGCCAAAAATGAGCACAAGATGACCGTAGAGCGAGAAACCAAATCTACAACGTGGCAACATATCTTCTGCCTCAATTTTTCACTTGTCAAAACGAGTCCCTTAAGAAGCGAAATTTTCAGTCTCTATAGTGAAAAAGAAACGGATTTTATTTTATGCTTCATGTTTAATCTGCCTGTATCATGTTTTCAAAATTTGTGAGAAAACAGTTGCACTGTAAAGATTTGGTTTGTCGCTCTGCGGTCATCTTGTGCACAATTTAGGCTAAACAGGCCGGGACCTACAGTTTAACGTGGATTTCGAACCACCAACAGACATCCCACCGCCAGGATTCGAACCTGAAGCCCGTGGTACCAACGGCCAGATCGCTAGCCAGTTGGCCACCAGGCCCCGCACTGTAGAGGAAAATAATTAGATTACAAGCAAAATAACAGCGCTGCCAATAGTTGATGGCTTGGATAATTAACTAGGTCAGGGGTCGGCAACCTGCGGCTCGCGAGCCACATGCGGCTCTTTGGATGTGAAACTGCGGCTCTTTAGTTCCATACGCAAATATTATTTATTTTATCAAGAAAAAAAAAATCGTTTAAACATGCATGTACGTAACGCAACAAAAGTGGACAGCTTTAAAAGAAAGGCCGCGAGTTGAGGCTCTTATATTCGACGCATGGAATAGTCTTCCAGATTGCTACAGTGAGGTGAAGAAGTTGGCATTTGGAGTGCTGACTATCTTTGGATCGACATATTCGTGCGAGCAAGCGTTCTCTTGCATGAATATAATTAAAAATAAAGTAAGAAGTTAACTAACAAATGAAAATTAGAGTCGTGTTTGAAACTTAAAACAACAAGTTATGAGCCAATTTTATCCAAACTTTCTAAAACCATGCAAAGCCATCGCTCCCATTGAATTTGTTTGCTCAATTGTTTGTTACTGAAGTACAAGTTAGTGTTGTAAGTAAATGTTTAATTGTTTTAATTTTTTACTTAAATAATAAGTAATTATCTTATAATGCCATATATATATATTATCTAATTTGTTGTGAAAACACTACTTATATATGAATAAATAGATATTTTTCCTTATGAATAAATAGATTTTTTTTTTTTATCAAAAACTTTATTTATGTGAGTACTATTTATTGTTGGCAAGAAAAAATTTTGTGGCTCTTTAAAAACTTTGAAATTTTGTAAATTGTAATTTTTGACTCTTCCGACTCAAAAGGTAGCTGACCCCTGAACTAGGTTATATAAAAAAAAAATTGTTATTGTACATTTATATTATCCTACTTTTTTTAGCTTGAAGATCAGCTACAGACACGGGGTAACAACACCCACGCAACGCTCTACGATCCTGTTGGACCGGAACCTACGGTTTAAAGTCGATTCCAAACCATTACAAACATCCATGACACCGCCGGGACCCGAACTCGCAACCTGTGGTACCGAGCTCTAACCACTCGGCTATTCAGGCCCCTATTTTAAAAAAAAATGTTACAGCTAATAAAAAAATGTAAGTCATTTTTTTAAAAAATATTACAGTTAATTTCTTTTAAAGAATTTCGGAATTCGATAAAATAATTAAAACATGATTCAATTTTAGTTTAGTAAAAAAAAAATAATAATAAATAAATAAATAAACTTTATAAAAAATATTTTATTCAATATTTTAATATTTATTGCAGACTGCAAAATTAGAACCTTTATGATGAATGTGCTAGAGTGAAGGAAGGTTTCATATTATTTATAATATAATTTTAATTATTTATAACGTATTTATTTATTTATCGTTAAAAAGATATCCCAATTTAAAGTTGTTGCTTTGTAGTCCAATAAAATGAGCAAACTTGTGTCGATCGACACATATTAATGAACAAAAAGTTTTTTTTAGAATAGAGTAAAAAAAAAAATCGATAATTAAAAATCATTTGACGTGCCTCGTTGACGTTTGACGAGTTCGAAAATTGAATCAAATATTCGAAAACACATATTAAATTGACGTAATATCACTCAATAGGTTTTTATTTATTTTCTTTTCATATTAATACGTATTACATACAGTAGAACCTCTTTAAGTCGAACGTCAATAAGTCGAAAACCTCCAAAACTCAAAAAATTTTTTTGTTCCCTTCCCTTTAAGCCCCGAAACCTCCATGACTCGAAATTTCAACCTTCTATATGTCGAAATAATGAGTCAATCCCCACAAGCCATTTTGGCATATATTTTCCCTCCGTAATTCGAAAAAAAAATTGGTCCTCTGTATCTCAAACGTTAGCAATGTTTGATTTTACAACTCGATCATTTGAAATTATTTCGGAATTATTTTGATTTTTTATTGTAGTACCTAATATAACTTTTAAGTTGCAAATAAACATGTTTATTACCTCTGTAACTTGAATTTCTTTTACTTCTCTAACTCAAAATAAGTCAGAAAGAATCTAGACCAAGTCGAATATTTCCTTACAAAATCGGCGCAAAATCTCCATATGTCAAAAAGTCTATAACTCGAATTATTCGGCGTCTCCCTTGAAGTTCGACTTACAGAAGTTCTACTGTATAAAGAAATAAATACGATTGAAATAAATCAAGTCAACGCGCCTATAAATAGCCCGTGGCTTTCAAAATCCCGAGTATCCACAATTTAAATACATCTTCTTTGTATATAAAAATACCCTCTCAACTACGACGATTTGCCAGATTAATGGAGAACCTTGGTTGCTTAGCAACCTCTATCCTCAGCTTTGTGAGTGAGGGAAATGTCTTAAAGCCCATTGATTAGATAAAAAAAAGCAATACAACTATATTATTAATTTATTAAAAAATTAATTATTCGAAATTTTAATTAATTAATTAAAAAAAAAATTCTGCATAGATAATTTTTTCTTTTTTTTTTATATTATTATAATTTCAAGTAGGTGATAAAAAGATAAACAATAGAAACAAACAATAACGATTGGAGGGGAAAATGTGACTCAGTGGAGAAACTGCATGGTCACTCGGAAAGGAGGATATCGGAACGTTAATATTCAGAACAGCGCGAGGTCTTCTGCGAATTTTAAAATCAGAAAGGTCGTAAACATAGTTGCTTAGATCATTCAAAACGGAATTATTAATATTTGGAATGGAGTTATAAAAATTTTTTGCAGTTTTATACACAAATTGTTTAAAACTTGGAAGGGAAAGAGCATGTCTGATATCCTCATTTCGGAAAAACCAAGGCGAATCTGTAATCCTACGTAGGATTTTATTTTCAAGTCTTTGTATGATCTCGAAATTCGACGGAGCAGTAGATCCCCAAATAGGACTCGCATATGCAAGTATTGGACGCAAGTAAGCAAGATAAATGAGCTTTTTATTTTCCAAGGACATAGTAGAATTCCTACAAATGAGTGGATACAGTACACGAATGCATTTATTAAATTTATCCCTAAAATAGTTAATGTGAGGAGCATAATTTAATTTACCATCTAAGATTACACCCAAATATTTAGTTTGCCCAGCCCAATTAATAGGATTATTATAAATTATGATAGAAGGAGTTATCCACAAATTAAATACATCTTCTTTGCATATAAAAATACCCTCTAAACTAAATGGTAATGTCCTAATTTATTACGAACTTCAGAATGCTTACAAAAAAAAAAGCAGCTGCCTATCCCAGAAAGAATAGTCAAAACAAGTGATTGCCGTTAACCAATCAGCGCGTCGCTTTCATCTCCCCACAAACCGACCTGCCGATTTCATTTCATTATTTGATCGGATGCTAACTAGTTCGATTGCGCTCTATTTTGTCATTTTTCCTATTTCTATTTAAAGTTTTTTATTAATCTAATTTTTCAATTTAATATTTTCATACTTTTCTTATTTAATCTAATTATATATATATATATCTATATTTAATCTTTTTTTTGTGTAATCCATTTTTTTCATTACTATATTTATCCCATTGCTATTGTCTCATTAAATTGGTAAGTTTGATTTAAATTATTATTCTTTTACTAGATCAGATTTTTTCGTATCGTAACGGGATATTTATCTTTTTTTTATTTTTTATTGTCGCACATTTATTTATCTAAATTTAATAAATTATTATTAACTATTCTAAATTTTAAAAAGATTTACTAATCTTAATTATTTCTTTTTGATCCTTACAGAGAACATGTGCTCTTAATATTTTTCTTTTTTTTATAATGCTTAAAATTTTGGTTTTGATAATTATGTAAGTTTTTAATAGTAATTATTGATAGGGAGGTACAGGGTTATTACCCTCGGTACTCCAACTAATTATCAGCCGTTACGTTACGTTGATTTAAATTACATAAAATTATCTA
>BPLQ01011842.1:0-24992 GCA_021605075.1 Caerostris darwini
TATATTAGGTTGGGGAAAAAGAAATCCATTATTTTTTCATAGATGGCTGTAGTGATCGACATCACGAAAGTATCAATTAAACAATTTCAGATTTATGCTCGCTAGAAAGGGGTGGCACTTCTCGCACTAAAAATAATTCTTTTTCTGTTTTTTGTTTGGTCCATCCAGTTGGGAGTTACAGGCGTTAAAAATGGAAGTGAACAAAGAGTGTACCCGCACATTTTTACAGTTTTTCTTGACACATCTAAAAATGCAAGCCAGGCGCTAAAATTGTGAATGGTGCTTATGGTTCCTCATACTGTAACAGCCAATTATGTGCAATTTTGCTCGTAGATTCCATTCAGGAATTTTTGATGTTAAAGATGCACCTCGCACAGGTAGGCCGGGTCGTCGAAAATACCTATAAAATCGGAGAAATGATCGAAGTTGATCGGCATGTTAGCAGTCGTAACATAGCCCAGGAGCTAAAAAATCGACCATAAAACAGTTTTTAAAACCATTTACACAAAGCTGGATTCAAAAAGAAGCTCGATGTTTGGGTGCCACACCATTAACAGAAAAAACATGATGGATCGAATTTCCATCTGCGAAGCCTTGGCCAAACGGAATGAGATAGACCCGTTTCTTAAACGGATGGTGACTGGAGATGAGAAATGGATCACATACGATAACCCTGTGCGAAAACGATCGTGGTCAAAGAGCGGTGAAGCACCTCAAACGGTGGCCAAACCAGGACTAACGGCCAGGAAGGTTCTGTTATGCATTTGGTGGGACTGGAAGGGGATTATTTATTATGAGTTGTTTCCATATGGCCAAACGCTAAATTCTGATCTCTACTGTCAACAACTGGACCGTTTGAAGATAGCGATTGACCAGAAACGGCCAGAATTGGCCAACAGGAGAGGTGTCGTGTTCCACCAGGACAACGCTAGGCCACCACATCTACAGTGACTCGCCAGAAACTTCGGGAGCTTGGTTGGGAAGTTTTAAGGCATCCGCCATACAGTCCGGACTTGGCACCAAGCGATTATCCTCTTTTTCTTGCATTGCAAAATTTCTTTAATGATAAAAATTGGCATCTAGGGGAGTGATTGTGAAAATCGACTACTAGAGTTTTTTGCAAATAGAGACCAGGACTTCTATGAGAGAGGCATTATGAAGTTACCTTTTTAAAATGGCAACAAATCATACAAACAAAACGGTGCATATTTGACCCAAATCGGACAATCCGAAGCATGTTAAATAAAGTCCTGAAGTTCATATAAAAATAATGGATTTCTTTTTCCCCAACCTAATATAATAAAACAATGTAACCATTTCTCCTGGTAGGTGATCCAATTAACATATGCCATGTTACAACAGCAAGCTACATTAACAATGGTTTGGTACGCCGCTCTACGGTCATTTTACGCGCACTTTATGCAAATTAGATCGAGACAGTTACAGTTTAACGTGGATTCCGAACTACTCACAAACATTCATGCCACCACCAGGATTCGAACTCGAAGCCAGAGCGCTAGTCACTTGGCCGCCTGTTAACAATTAATTTAAATCATAAAATCAATAACAATACCTTAACAGACAACCGGCCGTGTTCCCACGATAATACCCTATCTTTACATTTTAACACAAGCTCAAAAACGACATTCTGAGCTTTTATATAGAAATACGACGAAGTTCGATTTCCTACAAGGAGGCGACTTGCTGTATTATGTAAAAATTATTTTTTAAAAGTGGTATTCAAAGATTAACTGTCGAAATGATAAGAAAAATACTAACTTTGATTTTAAAATAATATTCTTGCGATAATTACAACAGATATTGCTGCTTTATTTATGAATTTACAGTCAGGAGTTAGCAAAATGTAATTTAATTATTCTGCTAACTCAAGATGCACGCGCATCTTGGAACATCCTATATAACATATTTTATGATTTGCTTTATGCACCAATATACTTTCCTTTCCTACAAGTGTGATTTAAAAATCATTTTCTTTGGAAATACCTAACTTTGTCCCGTTCTTCTGTCAAATCTGTTTTAAACATGGCATTCAGAAATAACACCTTTTTTTTTTTTTCTCCCCATCTGAACACTGGAAGTGAATAAGAAAAGGGTTCGACCACAGAGAAAACATTCTCGTTCTAATTAACGAATTATATTTTGACATGTGAAAAAAGAGAATATTATTATAATATGTAGAATATAACTGTATCAAGGAATTTGCACCGTAAGCATATTGTCAAACATATTACTTCTTGTTCAGTAGATGCCTCGATCCAGAATAAATAAAGAGTGTTTTCATAAAAAAAATAATAATTGGTCTTACTTTCTGGACACAGTAGTATATATATTGTAAGGCAAAAACATTTGTTTTCAATCATGTAGTTAAAAGTTTCTTTTGGAAGAGAAGAAAAAAAAAAAAACGCCTAACCAACGGCAGTATTTCAAAAGATTTAAATGTCAGAACTCCTTTGGCGCTGCTGTTGCAAACAGTGGCGCTGATGATGACTGTATTTTTTTCGATCCATTCCACTACAAGTAATTCGAAAATTGTCTGCAATTTAATGCGGGTTAAAATGAAACATCACACTCAGGGCCTGATTTAGATGAAAAGCATATTCTGTGATGCAATTCTGACTACTCTGCATTAATAATAGGTTTTAATCCAACTAGCAATAACAATAACTGTTGTTTCTTATCCCACTTGGCTGGCCAAGCCACAAGCCCATATGGACTCATGATTGAAGGGGAAGGAAGCAGCTTCTGTTGTGATGGGAGCACCCGTAGGTAGAAGCCTGACTTTTGCTCTGTGACGCTCTTACAGTCATAGAAGACCGGGACCTACGGCTTAAAGTGGATTCCGAACCACTACAAACATCCATGGCACCGCCGGGATTCGAACCCGAAACCTGTGGCACCGAGCGCTAGACACTCGGCCATTCAGGTCCCAAATTTGCCAACGGCACGCAGTGTTCCCAGGTGGTCACCCACCCAAGTACTGACAGCGCCCAATGATGCTTAACTTCGGTGATCTAACGAGAACCGGTATATTCAGGATGGATATACACTATCTGGAAGAAAGTGACGGGACACCCCTCGAAAAATAGAAAAGTCGACAATACAGCTGACACATGCGCAATAATAGGTATCACGTGTCAGCAATATCCTATAAATACTCTGTAGAATCGATTAGAGTTGTTTTTGTCAAGATGCCGCCACGGGAAGAGTTGTCTGAGTTCGAGAAAGGTGTGTTGGTTGGATTGCATCTTGCCAAGGTGTCAATTAGGAGATATCCCGTCTCCATAACTGCTCAAAATCAACTGTAGCACGTGTTGTGTGACACCACAAGACTGAGGCACACTGTCAAAACAAACTCCAAAGTGGACGACCTACAGTTCTCACCAGCAGGGACCGGCGGGTGCTCGGAAAGGAGATTCGAAGTAACCGTCAAACATCCATGGATAACATCGCTAATGAGTTGAGACAAGACACAGGTGTGGCCGTTTAGACCAAGACTCTTCGTATTGAGGCCCATAAGTTAGGTTACATTGGACGTTCGGCGGCCCATAAGCCTTTGATTACGAAAACCAACAAGAAAGCGCGCCTTCGATGGGCCAAAGACCACCGTACTTGGACTCTGGATGACTGGAAACGCGTCCTTTGGAGTGACGAGTCACGATTTACCCTTTCCCGTTCAGATGGACGTGTTTGGGTATGGCGTTTACCAGGAGAACGCCTTTTGCCCGAGTGTGTCGTCCCAACTGTAAAGTTTGGTGGAGGAGGATTGATGGTATGGGCCTGTTTCTCCTGGTATGGGGCTGGCCCACTGGTGAAGGTTGATGGTGCGATGAATGCCGATAGATACTGTGATATTCTCGACAATCATGTCCTTCCTACCTTGTGGGCAACGTACGGTATGGATGATTGCTGGTATCAAGACGACAACGCAACATGCCATGTTGCAAGGAGGACTCTTGATTGGTATGTGAACAACAACGTTAAACGCATGGAGTGGCCGGCGCAGAGCCCTGATCTTAACCCAACTGAACATCTCTGGGACGAATTGGACCGTCGGTTGAGGGCCTGCACCCCACTCCCCAAAAGCAAGCCTGAACTATGGAACTTCCTGTTAAACATTTGGAAGGAAATTCCTCTTGCCACTATGGCTAATTTAGTGGAAAGCATGCCCAGAAGGGTTGCAGCTGTGATCGCAGCCAAAGGAGGCCCTACCTCCTATTAATTTTAATAAATATGGGTTTATGTCGTTATAGTATCGTGTCCCGTCACTTTCTTCCACATAGTGTATAATGAATTGTAACAAACAAATTGCAATTATTTAAAACCATTGTTCCAATCATCAGCATTGTTTTCCTGTAATCATTGTTACGCAAAAGTCAACCCACTGTTGGAGCTGTGTTAGAATTTCTCTTTTAATGAAATTTTCAAAAGAACTAAACAATATTAAACAACAATGCAGCACATTTTTTATGCATAAAATATAATGCTATTAATATTTTGAATAGATCATAAATTTAGTATAATAAAAATATACAGAATAAAAATAATATACATAATAATAAAAAAATGCATGCTAATTTAATATAAATTTATTCTGTTGATTAATATGCTTATTAAAAATAATTAATTTATACTACAAGACTGTTATAGATGTTTTTTGCATTACAAATTTAAAAAAAAGGTTACTAAAGTTATACATAATATGTTTATTTTTATAATTGTGAAAATATTGATAAAATTTATTTAAGTTTTTAATGTACATTTTTTCAATTAAAATAAATAATTATAATAAAGGTTAATATTTAGCTAAAATAGATTAGCCATATGCATCTGACAGTAGGTAGACGGCTTTGCTCCACCATGGGGCTGTGGCCCCAATGAAGACGCAACAGAAGTTTATCCATATACATTGATAAATATTTAAACGTTGCGCCATTCTATTCTCACGATCCAGTTTTTCGTAATTGTATATATATTTGCATTTATGAATTTAAATTAATAGGAAAATTTGTGTTTTTCAAAATTTTTTACAATAAAAATATACATATAGTTACAATTTCCGTCAAGAAGGAATAACTTATACATTTAATATGCTACCCTATCGCATGAGGGATAAACAGACCGGGTTCTACAGTTTAAACTGGATTCCTAACCACTAACACACCACATCACTGTACCTGGAGCTGAGTTGCCCCTTTACAGTTTGGGAATGATGTGGGTGAAAAGAAGTCTGATTGGGCTCTGTGGCGTTCTACGGCCACATGAAACCAGGGCCTACGGTTTAAATGGATTCAGAACCACTACAAACATCCATGGCACCGCCTGGATTCGAACTCGATACCTATGGACCTAGCGCCAGAACGCTAGCCACTCGGCCATCAGGCCCGATTCCTAACCACTACAAACATCCATGACACTGCCGGGACTCGAATCATATATCGGCCATCAGGCCGCCAAGTTACTGAGGAGAAGAGCATATTGAAGGAAGACAGATTGTTTTGTTATCAAGATACGAATAAAAACGCATCAATTAGTAGCCGCGTTTCCCTGGTGTGGAATAGCAATGTAATGAAAGGTAATATCAAATTTAACAACAACGGATTATGGTCAGAAGACAGTTCAGCAATAGAGTTAATTTTCAAAATTGCAATGAAAATTGTTAATTAAAAATAAGTATATAGTAAAGGATGAATTTTGTCCAAAACAAGTAGGGCTACAAGAAGCAAGAATATCGAGATCAAAAAGATTTGCAAAACTTTCGAGAAAGATGCCTGTACCGTTATTCTTATTACAGCCCCATGAAGTGTGATGGGCATTGAAGACCCCACATACAATAGTAGAAGTGTTTGTAGACAAAAGGATATTTACGTTATGATGGTTGTGACTGGTCCCTGTAACTGTCATAGATAAAGTGGATGTTTGGTGTGACTTGCCAGGAAGTAATGATGGGAGTTGTAGTTTTTCTCATATTACTACTCTGAACAGCGTTAACACTGGGCTTTGGGAATCTTGGGCACTCTCGCAAACGGCAAGTTGGCGAATGCCCCACAACTTATGCAGGTAGGTTGATTAATTTTTTCAGTTTTAGGATATTTAGTGCATTCCTTAAGACAATGCTCTCCCCCGCACTTTAGACATCTAGATTTGTAGTCACAGTTCGAAGAGCTGTGGTGACAACAATTGCAATGAAAGCAGTGAGTGGCGAAGGGTCTTTTGTAGAATTTTTCTACTTTTATATAAAGGTAAAGAAGCTTATTTAACTTAAAAATTTCGTTCCTGGCTTTACAGCAAGGCAAGACAAGTTGCCAGGTGGGCAATGGCTGTTTAGTATTTGTTTCAGGAAGCTGAGTAATTTCAACATTATCAAATCCCTTAAGAGCCAGAGTTTGCTTGATTTCGTCGATATTAGTTTTAACTGGTAGTGACTTTAATCACTACTTTAACAATCTATCAGATTTGGATGTTTTTCATAAAAAAAAAAATCAATATTATTTTCTTTAAAGTACTAGTAATGTCTCTATGATGGCCAGTATCTTTTGGAAATATTTTAAGCACTTCCCCAGCAAGCACAATGCGAACTGATTCCTTAAAATGTTGGTCAAATTTTTTTAGTTTCCATAAGACTGTTCATAGGTCGAACAACAGAATTTAAATTGGTAACAATCTTAACTTTGGAAGAAGGAATATAGTCATCTTTTTCAGAATTTACAGAATCATGAATGGAATTAATATTCGAACGGGCTCATTTGACGTATTCAGACAAACGGTGACAAGTCTTTCATTGTTGACAACGTTCATCTGCAGTGTTTTGTACAATTCACGTAGTTGGAAGGCGGTAAGTTCACATCCACTGGGTGATTTGTGTCGTGTACCTTCAAAAACTGTTCCATTTTCAGGTACTTTTCTGAGGACTTGATAAGGTCCATTGCCCTTGTTATCAATATCCATTTCAGCTCCCGCAGATACGTCCGGAGGTAAGTTACAGTCGTCTTAAGTATTCACCGCCATCGGAAAACAAGAGCGGTCGAAAAGCACAACTGCTTCCTCCGCCAACCCATCTGTAAATCAGCTATTCGTAGAGAAATTATCTTCCAAAGTCCAAAATTTTCTTTGATGTTCACTCTGCAACTGTATGCAGCTCCGAAAGCCTCTTAAGATCTACCAGCAAAACTAAAACGTATGATCTAGAAATCTACCTATGTTGCTTTCTTATTTACCACTTTTAAATTAAACTAAGTTACCATAAATCTAAGTTGCCTGGTTACTGAACCTCAGATTTACCAGGAAAAATGTCTATAATCCACCTAACATAACTATTTTTAATACTAACGTTTCCTGGTCTAAAGAAGCTAAGTACCTAGGTGTAATTTTTGATAGACGACTAACATTTAAAGCTCATATTGACTACCTACGCGATAAATTCAATAATATTTTACGCAAATTTTACTCTGTTTTGGGCAGACATTCTAAACTAACAATTGAACTAAAAAAACTAATCTATTTAGCTTATCTTCGTCCGATAATAGCATATGCGAGTCCAGTCTGGGGCTCTACAGCAAAAAGCAATTTTCTAGTCTTAGAAAGACTTGAAAACAAAGTTATACGCATGATCGTTGATGCTCCGTGGTTTTTAGAAACGCCGAAATTAAATATGCACTTTCCATGCCTAGTTTTAGGGAATATGTGGCAAAAATCGCAACAAATTTTTACTCATCACTCAATAGCTCTAGTAACCCCGTTATCCAACATTTAACTTCTCTACACTCCTTTCGTAAAAGACCTAGACATGTTTTAAACATCAATCAGTAGACTCTTTTCTTTTTCTTTTGCATTTTTCTCTGGTCCTGGTAACTTTCGGTTAGGTTCGCGCTCCGCGTTTATTTGTTTCTTATTGCTCCTGCGTGGGTGCTATGCTGTGCTTCGGCTTTAGGTTCTCACCGGTCTTTTTTTCTTTTTCTGTATTGTATTGTGCTTTGTATATTTTTGTAAATGTTTTCTTTTTGTAAAAATTTTTTTATTTTCTTTTTCTAATTATTGTGCAAATTGTTTTTCGTATTCAATGGGCAGTGACCGACTGCCACTGTTTAACAATCTTATTGCAATTTGGAGGTCTAGTCGCTTCGCGACCAAGGAACTCCGTAGAATCTCACCGATTCACACTGAACCTCAGACATTTAATGAAGCGTTGTTATACATACAGTGATTTTAATAAGCTTAGAAGTCAACTTCTTGGCCAGCAAGCAATAAGATTTTTTAGAGCAATTATTTTGTACTACACATTTTTAAAATTCCTCCTTTGAAAAAAATACGCAAAAGTTTCACTGATCACTTCTTTTAAAACAATTGTAAGCGAAAGTGCTCCTTTGAAAAAACGAAAAGGAGTTATCAGATGTGCGCTATTGTTAAAGCAGAAATGATGCTCGCGCACAATGTGAGAAAAAATAATTGTTGATGCTTGTTCCCTCAAATAATTTGATCTTATCAATAAAATTCTTATCTATGAATCTATTCTCCTAATTCTCTCACACGCAACGCGAGAACATGACATCCCAGAAAAAATTGCATTTCCTGATTAAGAAATGCTTATGGATAAAAGATACTTATTAACTTATGAGGCCATTGAGATTGAACTTAATGCCAAATAATATTTTTTTAAAAAAAGTAGTAATTTTTTATGTTCTTAAACTAATTTTTGTCTTTAAATAATCGTTCGAAACTGATTTCAGCCAATAGGAAGCGAAGCATCAACCAATTCAGAAGAGCAACTCTATTATTTAACAGAGGATAACATTATTTTCGAGTTATTAAAGCTATGGTTCACTTAGCATTCGCATATTAGCAGACAAAATAAATTTTAAATTATATTGTATGAAAGAAAGATAAATTAAAAATAAAAATAATAAAAACACCTCGTATTTTATCTTTAAAAAATAGCAAGGTAACATAAGAAGGAGAAATGTAAATCAATAAGTGAAAACTTTTTTTTATCTATATAAGTGAAATTAACCCATTATAAATTACATCCATTTTAATAATCGGTAATCTCGGTTAGTCTGTTCGAATCTCGAATTGTAAGCGCGCCAAATAAGAAAAGATTTGCGTCCTTTTTCACAGCTCGAAAGTAAACAATCGAAACTGCCATCTAGTAGAAGTAAATGGAACTTCATTCGGCGCAAAGCGATTTCTGACGCTGTGTGAAGGGGTCGAAAATTTTTCTTCTCTGCCGCTTGACATCTCTTTCATAAATTACTCAAAAAGTCATTTTACTTCAAAATATTTTAAATCAAAAAACTCTAATTCAATTTTTAAATTCTCAAATGCTTCACATTACTAATACTCTTAATTTAATATTCTCTTAATTTTTTGTTAATTTCATGGATTAAATTCTCATTTTAACTTCAATTATTTTTAATTTTCACACTTATATTTAAATTAATACTACTGTGACCCCAAAAGTAAGACCAATTATTATTTTTTTTCAAAAACTTTTTTTTTAATCTTCCAAATTTATTTCATTTCCTTCAAAGTAATCCCCTCCGGGCACAATGCACTTAAGGCAACTTTTTTTCCCATCCTCAATGCATGCTAAAATGTCATTTGTTTCAAATTTTCATAGCAACACTTTCTAACAACCTATCAATGTATATTCTGTACAAATAACTACTTATATTCTCTTTTGATCTGTTATTGCAATTTTTTGCTTTTCAACCTTTGGATTTTGGTGTTTATTAGATAATTTTAAATTTGTTTTTGGCTTGAACTTGGTTTTTTTTTTTTTTTTCTTATTTTTTCCTATGTGGTCTGAATATAAGACACTTCAGTTTTGGCATCGGGAATGCTAGAGTGGTTTTGTTATACCGTTTGAGTGTTGCGATTACCAGCAGTAGTTGTTCTCGTGCAAAATAATCATGCTTCTAATTCACTCCTTGTGAGTTCCCTGTTGTTAACCAGGTGGCGCTGATACTCGGTTGCATGTTTTGCATCGCATTGGTAAAATTATACGTAAATGGTATTGAACTATTTAAAAATTAATTTATGCAATAATTTATTTGAGTTATAAAAATCTTCTTGAAATTTATTGTTAATTTCAAATCGCTAAAATAGGTACACGAACACTTCAAGTTTCCTTTTTGTTTTAACTGGACAATGATGTTTAGCATAACGCTTAGTTTAACGAATTAAAGAATCTATGCCATGTAAAACGTAACATGTAGAGAACGTTGTAATGTTTTGAAAATTATCTTTTCATTATTTGGCATTGTAATGAACTTTTTTTTTTTTTTTTTTTTTTTGCTGTAAATTATTGTTTATTTACTTCAGTAATATGAAGAAATATTTGAAATGACATTTATTTTATGGAGATTTTCTATTCGGTGTCTTTATTGCAGTTTTAAATTACCATACTAAAGATTTTGTTATAAAATATTGATTAGGCGAAAATAAATTGAAACATTGCTTAAAGAATTGTTTTAGTCATGCATAATGAAATGGACATTTTCCGCACATGGAAAAAAGTTATAATAATTGGTGGGAGTTTGAATTCCTGAATCCGATTAGCTTCATCTCCGGTAGAACAAGCAATAAACTGTTGACTTACAGGTAAATATGGAAAGAATATATAGTAGAATAATAGAAAATATAAATTAAATTAGAATAAAAACGAGAAATTATTACAATGGAACAGGAAAAAAAATACTAAATTAAAATACATTGCTGTTTTTTTAATATGAATATTATGACCACAAATTTTAATTTCCTGAATTACGGAATTCTCGTGGTTAGAAATAGGAAAGTTTTCCGAACTGTGCTTAAAGAAGTCTTTCAATGGAAGAATATTAAATAGCTTGCTCTATTTTTTCCGAAATTCTCATATACCATTTAGCTGCGAGTAATATTTTGAAGAGCTTCAATGATCTGTAAGTTAAGACTTAGAGGCAAATTCGTTGTAGATTTTCGGAGTGCATTGGTCGCGCAGCGACCATAAACCTCCATCCTTGAAAAAATAGGGTTCTTGTCGATTGGTCTAAGCCCATTGCCAGTGTGAAAAAATGTTAAATTTATAGAAAAAGTAGATAATTGAATAAAAATTACAAATAAACTGATAAAAAAAAAAAAAAAAAAAAAAAAGGATAGGAATTAAAATTACAAAATGAAAGCATACTGTAGTAAAAAAAAAGTTAATAAAAAACTGAGCACCGCCGTAATGAAAATCAGTCATCCATTGCAGTATAGAAGAAAGCATTGGTCCTTCAGAAAGAGGAAATAGTGATTTTAACTATTGATATTTAAAACAGATCGCGGTCTTTTGCGGTTTTTGGGAAGAGAAATATCATAGCTGTAATTTTGAAGATCTTGTAATACCAGATTGTTAGAGTTGGAGAGATTATTATAAAAATTAATCGCTAGTTTTTCAACATATTCAACAAAACTGGGGATAGAGATAGCATATCGTATTTCCGCATTTCTGAAGAACCAAGGCGAATCCGTGATCATTCGGATAATTTTGTTTTGCAGTCTTTCGAGAATTGTGATGTTTGTTTTAGAAGTAGAGCCCCAAACTGGACTCGCATATGCTATAATGGGTCTGAGGTAAGAAAGGTAGATTAGCTTTTTAAGTTCAATTGTTAGTGAGGAGTTTCTACGCATTAAAGGAAAGAAATTTCTTAATTGGTTATTAAATTTATTGCGAAGGTATTTAATGAGAGCAATAGTTAAGATTCTTATCTAATATCACACCTAAGTATTTTGCTTCTTTAGACCAGGAAATGTTAGTATTATAAATGGTTATGTTAGGAGTATTAAATTTATTTTTCCTGGTAAATAGTACTGCTTCAGTCTTCGCGACGTTAAGTTTAATCTTCCAATTGTTAAGCCAATTTTCAAGTTTATAGATATAATTTTGTAGATTTTTCTGTATAATGTGTGTGCGCCGCCCCTGAGTAATTAAAGCTGTATCATCTGCGTAGAGAGCTAAAATAATTTTGTGATCTTGAGGAATGTCATTAATATAAATGTTATAAAGAAATGGTCCCAAGATGGAGCCCTGAGGTACCCCAGCAAGAATATTACAGACTTTGGAGTCAGTATTTCCAACAGATACAACAAAATTTCTTTTCGTTAGATAGTTTCTGATGGTATGAATTAAAAAAGAAGGATAATTAAACTTAATCATTTTATAAATCAACCCGTCGATCCACACTCTGTCGAATGCTTTAGCGACATCCAGAAAAATAGCAGCAGTATCTCGTTTCCAGGAAAATCCTTCAGATATGGTTTCGGTAATATTATACAGTTGGTGGGTGGTGGAAAGATTTTTAGTAAATCCAAATTGTTGAGGGATTAGTATATTAAGATTAGTAGAGTTTTCATTCAGAATATTAGCAATTACACGTTCAATTATTTTACTGAGAGAAGAAAGCAGAGAGATAGGACGGTAGCTATTAGGAGAAGTTGGGTCTTTTCCAGGTTTGCGTATCGGAAGAATGCGAGCAGTCTTCCAACACTGAGGAAAATAGTTAGTATTAAGAATGGCATCAGTAATTTTACAAATTTGGAGAATGAATTTGAAAGGCAAGTTTTTGAGCATTTTATTAGTGATTGAGTCAATACCTGGGGTTTTGTTAATTTTAAGAGAAGAAATACATTCGATAATAAAAGAAGCTTTAGTAGCTGGGATATTGTCAGCATCCTTATTTTGCGCTAAGAAGGAAGAAATAGTATTTTGAACTTCATTAGAGGTATTAAGATTATTAGTATCGTTTTCAGTAAATTGGTCTTTTAAAGTGTCTGCAAGAACCTCTGCTTTGTCAACGTTGGAGGTGACAGTCGTTTGATTATTAGTCAGAGACGCAATTGTGGACCGCTTCCTTCTGAAAGATCGTGTTAGATTCCAGAGTGTTCCGTCCTCTGCATTCACCGTTTGTAACCTTCTGTCCCAGCATTCATTCTTATATTTTAGGATAGCCCTACGGAAGATGTTTTGATGATGATTGTAGTTGTTTTTACTCACAGGATCTCTATAGATTTGCCAGAGTTTTCGAGCATTATTGCGATTAGTAATGAGTCTTTTAATATATGGTGGAAGATAAGTACGGTTGTTAGTATTAATTGGCTTGGAGGCAATCTTGTGAGTATGAGTTAGTTTGTTAGTGAGTTCCGAGATAGCATTCTCTATCTCTTCAGGACTTGCTAGTTGAATAGGAGAGTAATTAAAGTTATTGTCAAGATAGGATGAAAAAAAGAGACCAGTTAGTGGTTAGCTTGGGATTTATAGTGAGATTAGGATAAGTAAATTTATAATCAATGATGACAGGGTTATGATCTGAGGATAATTCATCAAGGGAAGAGATTGAATAATTAAAGTGAAAGTTGTTCGTGACCACAAGGTCAATTATTGAAGAGGAGTTAGTACCGATTCTGGTCGGAGTATTAGGTGCTAGAATTTCAACATTAAAATTAGTAGCATAATTAAGTAGAGCGCTGCCGGTGTTATTGTTGTAGTGACAACCCCATGCAGTGTTGTGAGCATTAAAATCTCCCGCCAAGATTACACTATTGTTTAAAGAAAAGAGAGTATTCAGATCACTATTGAAATTGACGGATGCAATACCATTAGGCACATAAACGGAGGCAATAGTTAAGGATGGGAAATTAGAAAAGGTGAGTGAAACAATTGTGGATTTTATGCCAATTAGATGCGGAGTAGCAGTATGAGTGTGCGGAAGAGAATTTTTAACAAAAATACCCGTACCACCAGAGACTGGATCCTGAGGACCATCATTTCTGTAGAAAGTGTATCCCATTAAGAAAGGTGTTTGTGAGGTTTTAAGGTGAGTTTCCTGAAGCAGTACTAGATCTGGATTATAGTTATTAGTAAATTCAGTAAAATCAAGCATTTTATAATATAAGTTACATGCATTCCAGTAGCATATGCGAAGACCAGAAACCAACTGAGTCATTACGGAATAACAGGAGAAGTTAGGGACGCCAGGCCATTAATAAAGACCTGGAGCTTGTCTGCTTTATTATTTGCAGAACTTAACTGTTGGATGAGACCATCCACGTTGTTTAAGTTACTAAAAATTGACACAAATTCTTTCATAATGAAAAGTGATTTTTGAATAAATTGGGCGTTATCAGAGAGACTCTGTAATTCAGTCAGTTGGTTTTGAGTTGTGACATTGGTGGAGCTATTGACATTATTAATTTGTTGCGTTTTGGCTGCCGCCGCGTAGGAGAAGTTAGCATTAACCGGTCGTGACGGGATGTATCTAGGAAAAGTAGCAAATTTGGTGGAGTTAGGTTTAATTTTGGGGAACTTAGAACATCCTCTCCATGCAGCAATATGACCTGATTCCCCACAGTTGATACACTTAGGAATTTCAAGACGTTCCTGATTTTGGCACTCCGTATGGGAGTGTTCTTCTCCGCACTTTAAGCATCTAGGTTTGAAACCACAATTATTAGAGCTATGATGAAAAAAGTTACATTTGAAGCATTGTAATGTAACTGGCCTTTTATTGAATTTTTCCACAGTGACAGTTAGGTATAATAGTCTATTTAATTTAAAAATTTCATTATTTTTATTAGATCTGGCTAAAGAAATTTGGAATATTGGGAGAGGTTGTTTGTCCTTTGTGCGCGTGAGTTGTATAACTTTTTCAACTGCAAATTCTTTTTCTGCAAGAGCAGCCTGAATATCTTCTATCGGAGTATTTTTTGGAAGTCCTTTGATAACTGCCTTTAGAGGCCTTAAGAATTTTGGCGTGATGATAAAAAATTCAATTCCGTTTTTATTGAGGTATCTTGTGATTTCACGATGCTGATCCTCGCTGTTGGGAAACATTTTAAGCATTTCCCCTGCTAACTTAACGTTCACAGTGCTATTGAAGGCCTCGTCGAATTTTTTAAGCATTTCTTGCAAGTTTGATTGCGGTTTGACCATGATTGGAGGAAGCTTCCTCTCTACTATAACCGTTTCCTCTGATTCATCAGTTACGGCAGTGCTCAGCGTAGCATATTTATTATCAGTAATAGTTTTGACATTTTCAGCATTACCGGAGATAAAGTTGGCCTTAGCCGTATGCTTTCGATTAGGTTTTTTAAAGTCTTTAGAGCTATTAGCCTGATCATTATGAGAGGATATCTCACTAGCTGCACGTTTAGTAGTAGTTTTTGACTGATTAGGTTTTAAGTCAGCATGATGAATTTTACACTCGGCAATAGGGCAAATACCATGAAATTTTGTAATTTTAATTCCTACTTGAAATTTTTTTTTTTTTCTTTTTTTAAATCGGTTGATTTGTAATTTTTATTCAATTATCTACTTTTTCTATGAATTTAACATTTTTTCATACTGGCAATGGGCTTACACCAATCGACAAGAACCCTATTTTTTCAGGGATGGAGGTTTATGGTCGCTGCGCGACCAATGCACTCCGAAAATCTACAACGAATCATGAATCACACCCGGCAAAGATCCAACCTCTTCTAACAGCTACAGACCCATCTCTCTACTCTCCTGCCTAAGTAAACTAATTGAACGCGTAATTGTTAACATCCTAAATGAAGAATCTGATAAACTTAACATTTTAATTTCGCAGCAATTCGGGTTTACCAAAAACTTGTCAACTACGCATCAACTTTATAATCTCACAGAAAATATTTCAGAAGGGTTTGCATGGAAACTCGACACTGCAGTAGTTTTCCTGGATGTCGCTAAGGCGTTCAATGGTGTTTGGATCAATGGTATAATATATAAAATGATAAAATATCAATATCCTACCTACTTAATCCATACCATACACAATTATCTTACAAACAGAAATTTTGTTGTTTCTGTAGATAACACTGATTCTAAAAACTGTCATATCCTTGCCGGTGTTCCTCAGGGCTCGATCTTGGGACCATTTTTGTTTAACATATACACCAACGACATCCCACAAGATCACAAAATTAAATTAACACTCTACGCGGACGATACTGCTATTATCACACAGGGGCGAAACATAAACATAATTAGGAAAAACTACATACACACGCTTGAAAATTGGCTCATTAACTGGAAAATAAAACTTAATGTCGCGAAAACTGAAGCAGTGCTATTCACCAGGAAAAATAAATTAATTCCCCCTAACATAACTATTTATAATGCTAATATTTCCTGGTCCAAAGAAACTAAATACCTTGGCGTAATACTTGACAGCAAACTAACATATAAATCGCATATTAATTATCTACGCACTAAATTCAATAATCAATTAAGAAAACTCTTCCCCGTAATTTGTAGAAATTCCTCACTAACAATTGAACTAAAAAAATTAATCTACCTTTCTTATCTTAGACCTGTCATTGCATATGCGAGTCTAGTTTGGGGTTCTACAGCCAATAGCAACTTTCTCGTGCTCGAAAGACTCGAAAATAAAATTATTCGTATGATCTCTGATGCACCCTGGTATTTCAGAAATAATGATATTCGGCACTCTCTTGATATTCCTAGTTTCCGCGCATTCGTCGAGAAACTTGCAAAAAATTTTATGACTCCGTTTCCCGATCCACTACACTGTTCTAAATGATTTAAAAATATACGACTATGACGTCACTTTACACAGAAATCGCAAAAGACCTCGCTATACTCTAACATTAACAAATAATTTCCTCCTTTCTGGAGATTTTTCGGTTTCGCTGTATCCTCGTTAATGTTTTTCTTTTTATTGCATTTTGTTATTGGATTTATCATCTGCTTATTCCTTTAATTTCTTTTAATATTTTTGCTTAGGGATGATTTTTTTTTTTTTTTTTTTTTTTTTGTATTTTTACTCTTCTTTTGTAACTTTGACTTTCTGTCTTAATTGTAATGTTTTTGTTCTCTGATGTTAGAAATTATTATTCCTTCTCTGATTTATTTAATTTTTCTTACAATTGGCAAAGGGCTCGACCACCAGTCACTGTTCACCATTCGCCAAGTGGAGGTGTGGTCGCTGCGCGACCAAGGCACTCCATCAAGTCACCAATAATAAAAAAAAATCATGAATCACTCGCGTGATTTTATTTAGTTACTCCGTCTGTGCTCGTTTTTGCTAAGATTTTTAATTTTTTCTCTTGTTTTTTTTTTTTTTTTTTTTTTTTTTTTTTTAATTAAATTCTTTTTTTAATTTTGTTTGTTGCTTATAGTAACTTAATTGATATTATTGTTTTTCTTATTAAATTTTCTATATTTTTTATAACTGGCAAAGGGCAAGACCTCACATTACGTAATCCCATTTACCAGGTTGGAGGTGTGGTCGCTGCGCGACCAAGGAACTCCGTGTACTTACCCCGATTTGTGATCATGAATCACTATATTTTGTACTAGAGTTTCTGATGAATTATAATTGAAGGTCTCAGAGGTGTAGTATAACTTAGATTTTTACATATACGTTAAATACCACAAAAATCATTTCATAAAATTAATTAAAAAAAGAAAAGAAATATTTCCTTGCAATTTTTTATTTGCTTTTACGAATGAGCTTTTATGTAAGCGAAATTTCAATGATGGGGACGAATTTGGAGAAATTTCGTTTGTTCAAATCATATTTTTTAACAAAAAAAACGAAAATTAAATTTTTTTTAGATAAAAAATTTTGATGAAAACTATGAGCTTGGAGTAAAGTTTTAATGAAAAATCATTTTGTTTCAAGCAAAACAAAATTGAAGATCCACAGACAAACTTAAAGAAAATTGTAAATATTTATGTCCTTAATTATCTCAATCAGATCAAAAAAATAAATCAAGTAAACAAAATTTTAGAGGATCTTAATGTTCATACCACTAAATAGATCTCAAAATAATTCTTATTTTTAGAATTGGCATCAAAATCCACTCAATTTTACTAATATCAGATATGGCGAGAGCAGATTTACTTCACATGGAATGAAAGACCCATAGAGAAAGTAAAAAATTTTGAAACTGCATATAAAATATGATTATACAGACATGGAATAATTTTGAGAATAGTTTAACAAAACATGCAGCAAGTATATTTATTATTTATTACAAAAGTTTGAAGAGCTTTGTAAAAAGTTGACAAGTAAATCTTTACACAAAATCGGTGGTGGGACTAAACATCCGATTAAAAGATATGCAAATCGATTCCTTGTCATGGGGAACTAGTCAGATATGTGCAATGCAGAGCAATTTTAAAAGAAAAAAAATGTAATAGTTAATGTGGTATTTTTCCTCTTTTGATATTATGTAATTTAAAATTTTAATCATTAAACTGATCTTTACTAAATTAAAACCTCTCCCCCTATACTTTTATCCTCTATTATTACGGTATAGGTTATGTGGTATGTTTCATTTATACTCTTTGAGATACTCGTGAATTTCCTCTCTGTGAACGGCAAAAGAGGTGGAGCACAAGCACTTCGAACGGACATCCTTGAGCGGTTCATTCGAAATCAGAGGGTTATCCGCTAAGGCACCGCGCGGCGTTTACACCACGTGACTGGCCACATATGACGTCATTAAATATATATTTATTTTAATTTGCCTCGGACCGGCAAATTAAAATTATATCCGCGGGCCAGATAGAACCTTCCGGTGGGCCGGAGTTGGCCCGCAAGCAGTAGTTTGCCCATCTCTGTCATATCGGAGATGGAGCCCCAGAGGTTCAATAGCTTCAAAGGAATACATTAACCAAAATAGCAAGCAAGCAAGCAGAAACATAATACGTCAATGACCCCAATAAATCTTCCTTTCAAAAAAGATCAAGGCTATTCCACTCTAAACTTCCACAGGACTCAAGCATTGTGTGTTCACCCCTCGCTCCTTCCTTAAACAGTCGCTGAGATCTTTGGTGGACTGCATTCCAACCGCCATAATCGCTGCTTCCTGATCCTCCTCTCCGCTACCATACAAATGCATATGAATTCACCAAACTGAATCTGAAATTAATCCTTGCTTTTATTTATTTGCATTTTAATTATTCATATTATTATAATGTTATATTTTCCGAATTTATCATTACTCCTTCCTGACCATTCTATCACACTAGATTACTTTAAACTAAGTAGAAGTGCATTTTGTCTTCCCTCAATTCATGCGGAGCTTTAATTTTTAATTGTATGCCGCGATGTGCATCTTTCCTTTTATTATCTATTCATTTTTAAAACTGTTAAATTTTAAATGTAAATAAATTTTTCTTTATATTTCAATTCTTAATTGACTCATAAATATTAAAGTTGAAAAAAAATACCTTACTACGAGTATTTTTATTGTTCTTCTGCCACAGTCGTTGCGCCATCTGCTATATGCATCTGAAATCGCATTTTTTTTTAATGTTTTTCTTTTCTTTTTTTTTCCGTTTATTTATTTACTTTGAGCTGTTACCAGTATAACTCTTTGCTTGTGCCTACCTGTATTAATCCCTACCCCCCCTACTGTAACTTTATTTTTGGGGGGCATCGTGTAATGGACACCTAATTTATTGAGCACCTATAGCTTTTGCTTTAATTGTTCTCATAACGGGAGATGTTTTTCTAATTGCATTCTTATCTCTTTAAATTTAAGCAACCGCAATTTGTCCAAATTATTAGATTAAGTTAAGATGTAAAGATTTAATGATTCTTAAAACCACATTAGGCCATGTAACTCGTTGTCCTTTGCCCCACAATAATTCAATCTAGTAGAAAACATACCAGTTCATTGCAAACATGATCCTACAAGCTGTGAAAGCATAATTAAAAAGAAGTCGTATTGGCATTTTTACACAAATACTTATGAAATACGGACGGTTTTAATAAACGTTTTTTGTCTTGAAGATTTTTTTTTTGATGCAGCTGACTCTGAACAGGCTCAGCGAGACACGCTAAGAATAAGAATATTAATTATTTTTTGTTTAGCAATAGAAGCTTTTTAGAGTAACTGTTTAATATTTAGATACTATGATTTTGTATAAGATTAATATAAAGGGATAACATCCTAATGATTGAGCTTTGTGTTTGACTAGAGATATTCTTACATTCATTAAGCTATAATTTTTTGGATATCCCAAAGTGTTTCACTGCAATTCATTTCCATGCCATAAATGTAAATATAGAAACATATTTTTGTATCATTAAGGTTTGTTTTGGAATGATGTAAATAATAAATTATATTAATAGAGTATAAAAAAGTATTATTATTGTTAACATTCAAATAACAATTTTTTAGGATTGAAATAAATAAAATTTAGCAGAGAAAAAATTAATTTCAATTTTTATACAATTTGTATAGATAAATTTTAACTCCACTAATAAATGAAAGCTTAGAAAATATTTTTTTGTATTATCTATACAAACTATAAGGATTATTTGCCTATAAATTTTTTGAAATAAACTATTTTATTAAAATATTTCATTTCTGCCGCTGTAGAAAGTTTGAATGAACAAAATAAGATAAAAATTATTTCAGTTGGGGAATTAATCTACTTTTTTAATAATTGTATTTATATTAAAAAAACGTTTGTGTATAAAAAAATTCAAGGTAAATTCGTAATTTGGTACTATTGGTTTAAATAAATATTTAAAGTTAAATATTATTTCTAAAATGAAATTTTCACCCTGGAAGAAGCTCGCCCAGAACTGTGACGTCACAAAATCACATCTAGTACTATTTTCCAACACTATTACTGTACTGTAATCCAATACTAGTACACACTATAATACTAGTACATACTATAATCCAATACTAGTCCGATATAATCCAATTACTATACTATAATCCAATTCTAGTACACACTATAATACTAGTACATACTATAATCCAATACTATTTTCTAGATTTCACTGGAGAGAATCATATATTTCATTTCTAATAAATACTATGGGTTTCTTTCTCAGACGCACAAAAAGAAAAAGAGTTCTCTGAAATCACAAGTCGAAAGGTGAGTTTTATTTATTTTTCTTATATTTAAAGGTGAAAATTATCAGATAAATCTTATTTTTTTTCCAAAAAATAAAAAAATAAATAAAAATGAAACATTATTAAAAAATGAATAACATTTTTGAAGAATATCAGCATAATAAAGTTGTTTTCAGACCTTATACATGTCCTGAAATTGCTGAAAGTCCTGCAAAAATAAATAGCATCTTGAAATTCAATAACTCATCCTGAAACTTTGAATGTTGCAACAGTTGTTTACAGTGGATATCAAGGTTATTTCTTAATTACAGCCCCATTTACAACCTGCTATTGTATGTCTTCTACAATTATGTTGTGGATGAGCGAATATTGAACTTTTACAGCAATAAAAGTAAATTTTTTGTACTTTTACGTTATTCATCAGTTTTTATTTTCATTTCCAGTATTTCAAATACTAGCCTATCTTATAAAACTTGATAGGCTAGTAAATGTAAATGTACATAAATTATAAAAACTTCTAGAAAACTTGAAGTGAGGTGAATTGAATTAATAACCATTAGTAATAAGTCTTACTGACTTGTGTTATAGTGCACGTTTGTAGTGCCAATACGGATTTCAATATACTTTTTGTAACGACCGAATGTAAGATATTCTCTCGTTGAAAACAGGTTCTGATGGTGAAGAGAAAAGAGGTGAAGCAAAACTGCTAACAACGGACATCTTTAGGCGGCATCACGGGCGGTGTCTCAGCATGAATTCAGTTCGAAATCAGAGGATTACCCATTAATGCACCGCGCGGTGTTTACACCACGTGACTGGCCACGTATGACGTCATTTGGCCAGCCAAGCCACTTAACATATGTATATAATAGTCTTACTTCATAAAAACAGAAAAGTAATTTTATTTTATTACTATATTTTAATTAAAAAATGCATTTTAAAAACAATTACAATACTTTTAATAATTAATACAAACATATAACATTACTAAATATATATCTGAAACTAATATCATGCACCATTTTAACAAGTACAAATTACAGGTACATGTTACAAATTTTAAATAACCTTTTGAATTACAAAAAATAACTGAAGTATCAATAAAAACAGAGTGTTAATTTGAAAATATCTGAAAATATTTTTCATTAGCAGAAACTTGGCAGAGATTTTTTTTTTCAAAAATCAAAATAAGTAATTATTAGAATTTTAGTAATTAAGTAAACATGTAACTATGTTATGGTTATCTTACATCTAATTATGTTATGATTTAAAATTACATTATTTAAATTATTACTTACATCTATAGGTAAAGCTATATATTTTCAGGGAATAACGTAACTGTGATTAACTTAAATCAAGCTTTTATTTCCACACTATCTGGATTGGATTTTTGATGGAGAGAAAAGCAGATATTTAAACTGAGCTAAAAACAACAATGCTAGTCATAACAAAGCAGCTGCAAATAGAGGTGTTCTTTTTTAAAAATTTTTTTAATTCTTTGCATGTTTTTATACTTCATTCATTCATACTTCATTGTTTTTATACTTCATTTGTTACAATTGGACAAGCAGAGAGATTTTAAAAATAATACAATTCCTAATATTCTATGAATATATGAAGATTTATCGAGATCTAGTATTGACGCTGTTTTAAATTTATCGGAAGTGATAGTGGACGCTATGCAAAAACTCATTTTAAGCTTTATTATTACATTTAAGTCGTTAATTGAAACAGGTTATTTATTATTATTGGTGTGCTTTTTATAATTTGCTGTTTGTATATCTATATATACATGTATTCTTATGTTGTTGATAATGAACAAATTGAATAAAACAATAAAATTACTGTATTGACGTATATATATATATATATATATATATATATATATATAATGAAGTATACATACATACAGCATAGGTGGTGTTTGCTTCTCTTCTTGTTTAATGCTGCTCTCTGTAAAAGAGATTATTTAGTTTGTCGCTAAAAAGTTAATAATAGTAATAATAATTATGTATTCTCAGCACTTCACGTCATTCTGAGAAAATATCTTCGTTTATTAAAGTAATCTGAAATTAACAATTATGTAGAAAAAAAATGAACAGTTTATATGAAATATACTCAGTTTGTGTTTCACAATTATTAATTAGATTAAAAAATTAATAAAAATAGAAGAAAAATTATTAATTAACAAATTAATATTATTATATGGAATATTAACTATATTCCATTATACAGATGCATTATATCTAGGGATTAAAATACCGAATATCGGTATTTTGAGCCATTTGTACAATTTTGTAATACCGTATTCACAAGTTTAAATACCGTTTTTTCGGTATTTACTAGAAATTTAGAATTCTTATCTGTGAAAGAATTCTTACCTGTAAACTAGAAATTCTTATCTGTGAAAAGAAAGTTGTAGTTGTGAAGAAAATGTAACCTTTCGATATTTTTTTTAAATTGGTGAGTTTGTTATTCACATTGTATTTGCATAACATACTTTAGAGTTCAAAATATTTTCACAGATTTATTATATTATTATATATATATATATATATATATACTCATAAATAATACCCATAATAATGAATAAGAATAACTTTAAAGAACATAAAAAATCAGTTCATATTACTTCGGTTTGGTTTCATTATTTATATGATGAAAAGAATATGTTGGCACAATGTAAAAAATGTGCAAGAGTGAATGGAAGAAGTACAAACGGACTCCATACACATTTAAAAACGAAACATGACACAAATTTGTTAAAGAGGAAAGAATCTAATTGCGATGAAGATACAAACTGAAACACAGTTTCTAAGCCCAAGCCATCAGGGATTTTAGATTATTTTGGATGAAATTATAAGTAAAATGACAGCATTACATGGTTTGCCATTTCGAGTGTTTTTTGTGATATTTACATTCTTTAATAAAACTGGCGAATAAAACAAGAAACACCTGTGTTTTCTTTCCTTTTCTAAAATTTTTACTACCGGTATTAAAACCAGTATCCCGGTATTAAGATCTAAAAAATAACGAATACCGGTATTGAACTTTTGGTCCGATATTGCAATCCCTAATTATATCCATCGCTATCATAGATATTACATCGGCCGTTTAAACTTCTTGTTGTGGGATTCAACCAAGCTACATTGGATTAAAAAACACAGTAACTGAATGATAGTTCGTTTTCTGGCAATATGGATAATTGGCAAGTTTCTCTTGTAGTATGAATAATTGGCAAGTTGCAAAATCAAACGGGTTCAAACATAAGTGTTTGTTAGGAGATATCGTCAATTTAGCAATGGTTTTAATAATAATAAAATAATTTTAATAGTTAACATTTTAAATTTCATTACTTCAAAAGTGAAAGTAGATGCAAAAATATTTCAAAGTATGTATTAAACTATTTTAATTCAAAATTACTTTTATCAGAGTACATCTGACTAACACTGATAACATGTAAAGGATTCATCTTCTAACACGACTGTTGAGTTTCCCACGAAGTCTGTTGTCTAAATATAGAAATTCTCTAAAAGGCACAAGCATTGACACTCTTATAGCAACGTAATTTGCACAAACTTTCATTAGGATTATAGATTATTTCTTTTAATAAATAATGACATATATCTTTAATTAATGAAATACATCTTTACATAAAGATGCATCATCTTAGTATAGTTGCGAATCTTTTCACTCAGTAATGTTATCACTACTTTTTTATTCTGTACTTGTATATATATATAATAGTAGGTGGTTATTTGGCTGTAACGGATCCTTCACGCTGCATGTGTTTTAAGAAAAGCGACTATTTTGTTAGTTGCTAAAAATTAATTATAATAATTGTTACGGAAGTTGGGGAGAAGGAAATGTGCGCGTTACGCTTAGGGAAAAATAGGGAATTTTTTATTCAGGAATGGTGTGCACCGTTACTCCTTGGGAAAGCATTCGCCGCACTCGATTTCTGCCAGACCATTACTAAGAAGTGGTTACTCTCAAGACTAAGGAGGAACTCGCTCTGCACACTATTTCTGCTACCCTGTTTTTGAGGAGAAAATCTCTAGAAAACATGAATACTCACAGAAATATCTTAAATG